>VNJW01003810.1:0-26129 GCA_008042615.1 Drosophila auraria | reverse complement strand
TACGAGAAATAACCGTTACTTGGGCTCACGGAGCTTCTACGCTCTTTCTTTTGTTCGTCGCTCATTGAGCTATTTCGCGTGGCACTTATTTTTATAAAATAATTATGCACTTGTTTTAATCATATCACTAATTTTGTGTGTCGAAAACTATTAATTTTTTTCTGATTTAGCGTCTTTTCGCTTATCTTGGAATTCTCCAGTATTTTAAACTTTATTTTTGTCTTTAAATCATCCACTTTCTATAATTTTCCCGGAGCTCGCGCGAAACACGTCCGCTCTCTACGGAAGTAGAAAGATAATCAGTTAGTTTTATCAACTTAAAAACAAATTAACACCTAAAATCCATTTTTAAAACACATTTCTATGCATCATCATTTAAGCTAAAAAAACCCCTTGACAATTATTGGGCCCATAAATCTCTGCGCAAAAATGTAACCCATTTCCCGATGGCCATTTTCGCCCCCTCAACTTTATTTGCAGACTCATGCTGCCCATTCAAGTCCCAAAAAGTCGGACGATTGTGAATGAAAGATTGCGAACAGCGGACGGGACAGATTCATGTACTTGAAGCTCCCCCCAAAAATCGGAAAATAAAAAAATAAAAATGGCTAAGTGATCCATTGACTGATAACCGGCGCCTAATGAATGAATGTTCTTCGAGTGATCTTGGCGAAGGGTGGAAAATTTAATGGCTGTTAAATTTCTGCTTCGAGAAGCCACTTCTAATAAAATTCCACCAACAGTTGGGCAACGCCAAAGTGTTGGCATTACCTACGTCATTAAATCAATACAATGGAATTGTGTGTTTCTTCATAAATCAAAGATTACCCAAAGTTTTTGGGGAATGAGCGTTATCTCCTAATGGATGTCACAATTGAAGTGATTTTGAGAAAAGTTTACGGTTGTAGAGGTTATTTTTCTATAACTAAAAAATATAATATTGGGATTATTTTAGGAAGCTTTTCTAAGATTTTTACTTAGGTTTTATTTAGAGCCCTTTAAAATAGGTTAAAGTTTGAACCATATGGTTACCACTTTTTTGAGATATTTGAGTTATATTTAAATTACAAAATCCTGGTATTTTTCCCACCCCATAGAAAGTTGCTATTATCTTACATGTATCATTATTTATGTATGTTTTTATGAGGCTTTAGAGAGTAATCCAGGACCCTTTAAAATAAGCCAAAATTCGAACTCCTTCGCTGACGCTATTATGAAATATTTTAGAAATATAAATTAAATAAGTCCTGGCTTATTTTTCGACCCCAATCTTGAAGAAAATTCCTCTTATTATAAGGCACAAATATCATCATTATAGAAACCCTTTTACTATGAATTTTAATTGCTTTTATTTCTGACGGAATCTCATGTACCTAAATTATTTTTTATAACTAATCCTTGTGCTATTTGGAACTATTTTTTATGTCCCAATTAAGACAACCTTTTAAAGCTCCAAATTATAATTTCCTTCCCCCTTTCATAATTATATTCCGCTGACAGCTGAGTGACTTGGCTCATTTGCCGACGGCCCACTGGCAGTCTCTGATTTTCTGTGATTCTCAGTGTTCGGATTCCGGATTCCGGCCTCCGGATTTCGGGCGGAACTTAGGGGCCGTGACTCGGGGCTGTGGGCTGTGTACTTACTCGTAGACATGCTTGTTGTACTCGTAATCCGGCTGCATGCAATAATCCTGTTGGTACACGTTGTTCGTGTAGTAGCTGCAATCCTCGAAGTAACCGCAATTCGGATTATAATTGCTCATAATTAAGGCTCTCGCGTGCGGCAAAGTCGGGGAAATTGGGAAATCGCGAAAAACAGGAGAACTCGGAACAGCAAAAAAAAATAATATATATCGAATATATGTGTATATGTGGGGTTGGGTGGGTTCACATTTAATGAATTATTATTATATTTGAGTTGAGCTCGCGACGGAGGAATTATTTGCACTCGGAATTGGTTTTTAATGCTCGATCACTTTTTAATTGGTGTGTACACGCTGTACATGTGATTTATGGCGATTATTAGTCACATTTTCCGATTATATATCGAACGGGTCGGGATATATGTTCTCGTCGGTATATCGGGGATCTCGGGAGTTGTGGCAGGCGTAGCGCGCGCTTTTTGACTGCCGCCTTCCGTCGATTTCAATAAGCCATAAAAGCGTCGACGGCTAAATAATTATAAAAAAAAAAAAAACGAATAACAATCTGTCCGCCGAAAGAGAGAACGTCCGCCGAAAGCTCCCTATCTCGCTTGTCCAATCAGGCTCTCTCGCTCTAGCGCGATCGCCGCGGAAGTTCTCAGGTTTTCAGCGACTCCACGTCGAGAGGCGTACTGCCAATGGAACACTGGATCGGTTATCGAGAACGGAGAGTCGCGAAGCAAGATCCGAGTGCCAGGAGTATCACTACCAACTGGCAGGAGTGTGGCGCAACGGGGGACACTTTAAGCGCTACAACAATCACTTATTAAAGTCAAATAGGTATTAAACAAAACCCACGGACGGGCGACAGGCAGGAGAGCGACCGAGCTAAGCAAATATCAATAAGTGTACACAAGAATATATATATATATCGATAAAGCTGTCCGCGTCCAGTTATCGCAGACACACACACATACCACACCACGAACTCTGCCAGGAGAGAGATATTCCATCGGGGAGATACAGATACAGATACTCGCAACGCCCCAAATCGGGCTTTTCGCTTATATTTGTTCGGTGTGCCCCTTCTTTTATTTTTCTGGCTCTGAACCGATTTGTTGGCTCTGCTGCATACTGCACAGTGGTGCAAGGCGATCAGAATGAGATTCTTCAGGTGATGCAGCCTTGTGAAATCACCAAAACTTACTTGGGACATAAACCCTAGGTCGAATTTTAACAGAAAGTTAACTAAAAGTTATAGATTATCACTACACTAGGTAATATTTTTAGTTAATAGAAGTGGATTCTTAAAAACTTACTTAAAACATAGATTTTCAATGAATTTATAGCTTATCCTTCGGTTAGCTAACCGCAGGTTGTCCGCCAAAACTGTCCTATAGAAGCCAACCTTAATAAGCTCCTAGTTTAAGCTCTTATGCCACATTCCTTACAATATACAACCTAGTAAGATCATAATTAATACATTTTTTTAATGAATTTATAAGCAATCCTCAGGTTAGCTAACCTCAGCTTGTCCGCCAAAACTCTTCGTTAAAGTCAGCCCTTTTCCAGCTTTAAGTCTACAGTAATCTGCATAAGACACCGCAGAATAATCTCAGCCTTTATTATATTTCAAAAAATATTTAATAACTAATCCTCCAGTTAGCTAACCTTAGCCTGTCCGCTTCTCTGTCAAAAATGCCATGTTAGACTTCATGGGATCACTATTTCCATCACCAGATCGACCGCTTTCCACACAAAACACAGAGCTTAACACTAACTAAGCCCTGTAATAGTCCCTCAGTTAAACTAAACTTAATCTTCCGGTTAGCTAGCCTTAACCTGTCCGCTTGTCCGTAAAACAAAATACTGTTAGAATTTATTAAGTCGCTATTTCCAGCACTTGATCATCCCCTTTCTGCACAACACGTTGCGAAATAAATGAAGTCTTATAGTATTTCATCAAATTAATTAATAAATAATCCTCCTGTTAGCCAACCTTAGCCTGTCCGTCAAAAATCACTGTTGGACTTCATTGAATAGCTATTTCCAGCACTTGATCGTTCTGCAGAACACCTTGCGAATTTAACTAAGTCTTATAATATTTCATAAAATTAATTAAGGAATATTCCTCTGGTTAGCTAACCTTAGCCTGTCCGCTTGTCCGTCAAAAAATCACTGTTATACTTCATTGAATAGCTATTTCCAGCACTTGATCGACCACTTTCCGCAGAAGACACCGCGGAACCGGTGCCATTCCATTTCCATTCAATCCAATCCATCAGCTCGACGAATGCCGGGTGAATAAATTTGTCGAGTGCCGGCCGATAAATATCTTAATGGGCGCTCGTAAGACTGCCACTTGATACTTGATGTTTTGGTAGCTCCCGGACCAAGGTGGAGGGGCTGGCTGGCTGCCTGGCTGCCTCTTGGGTTCAAGCTGAATCGTAAAATAATAATAATAATAAGTCGCCAACGATATTATTATTACGGGTGATTATGTGGCGCGTATGTTTATTGACAAACAATATCGCGGCTCGATCGGGAGTTGTTGGGCCCATAAAACTCCCGTGCGGACTCCGTTCGTCACTTTTCAGTGTTCGGTGTTCGGTGTTATTTTCCCTTTGTTTTTGTTTGCACATGGGTCGAGGCGATATCAGTGGCGATATGGTCGCCGTGATAGTAGGAACACAGCCCGCAAACGGGGTTACCTTGCTACCTTACCTTACTTTACCCCGATATTACAGCTCCCCCGATATCTTGCTATATGCTATATATGCGTTGCTAATCAGCCCGATTTGAATGTGACTTTAATGTTGTAGCAACATGTTTGGCTTCTATTCGGACCCACATCCGAGCCCCTCTTATCAGATGCGAGAGCGGGCTACCGTTCGCCTTATCAGGCCATAAGCACCATTACCACCATTAGCTCCATTAGCCTCCTCTGGCCAGGTGAGACGGCCTATGGGGTGTCGATTGACTATTTGTCCCATTCCCACTTGCCTTATCGCCCAGCTGGGGGAGCACATCGACCGCCCCCTTTGCTCTATTTTTGAGGAGCTTGGCCCGCCTTGTCGAGCTCTCGCTCTCTCAGGCGTCAGCGCGATCTCATCGGTTTCCGAGTGCTGACATCTTGTCACTCCTCCTGGGACACGAGTGACAACCGTAATGGGAGTGCCTGGCACTGGAGAGATCTCTTTGGGGCGATATCATCGAACATTTTTGAAGATTACTCCTTGAGAGCTGCTCGTTCAGAGGCGATGTTCCCCCTCGAGTGATCTCAACTTAATGGTAGCTCTTAATTTACAGATTTGAGAATCTTTTTGTGATAAAAAAATAATAGCTTAAGTTCTTAGAAGTTAAGTTCTTTGGGAACTTCTTTCCCAAGTTCCTTAAAGCCTTTTCTAGGGCCTATTCCCAATTATTTAACTAATCTCTAATAAGTCCCAATGGTCTTGCATGGCTTTATGAAACTTAAAGTCTCAAGTATTGAAGTCTTACTAATCTATATAGAATAATTATACAATTTACTGAATAACTAAGGCCTTTCATCGTCCTTGGCTAATCAACACGGATCGCTAAGTGCACAACAGGGAAATTAGCCTTTCTCGAGTTGTTGTCGACTTGCGCCAATACGCTCAAGTGCATTTCAAAGTTGTCTGCCTATATCTCTATCTCTAAACACGGCTGGGTATCTGTATCTGCAGCTCTGTATCGGTGTATCTGTGTATCTGTAGAGCGTGTAACACTGTTTTGTCGATAGGGGCAAGTGTGTTGTTTGTCATTTGTCATGTCGCGGCTGCCACTTGTCCCAGCACTCCGAGCACTCTTCAGAAATGCAGAATGCACTTTGGAAAGTTTCACAATGAAGGTAAAGCAAGGGGACAACAAAGCCCCGCCACTCGACAGATCACTATCTGTCCGCGGGCTAGTAAGTCCATGCTCCACATTACCACGGAGTTCCACATCGATCAAAATGGTTTCCAACCCAAAAAACCCAAAACAAAACCCAAACCGAAGCCAAAAGCTGAAGCAGCTCGTTCTCTCTCTCTCTGGGTCTCGCACATATATCAAAATGTACGTCAATTTTCATGCTCCGGACACTTGATAGACTGAAGTGCCTTACATTGATTTCACATATACCTTTTCAAGTGATTTATTGTAAAGGCTTGTTGGCGCACTCGAAGTTGAAACTCATAATGAGCGCGCACACATGTATGTCCGCGTATCTGCGGCTTAGAAGTCGAGCCCATCAAGTGGATGTCCCTCGATGGGGGCCTCCGAAGGGGTCTTCAGTCTATGTACGGGCCATGCGAGTCAGACTCTGTGGCATTCATTCGGTAATGGGTGCCAGCTGAGGCTTTGGCTATCTTTGAGTGGCTTTTGGCGGTTTACCACCCATAAATGATGGCTGTAAGTTTAATTAGCTCATTATTTAGGGCTCTAGTTTAAGGTATAATTAATAAATTATATATAAGAATGAGCTGGATAGAAAAAAACCTATAATTTTTAGGTATAACTTGAGTTTAAAGGGTAAAATGTAATGCTCTTCAGAGTAATATTTATTCCCAAGTTCTTTACCTTTTTCCATAATATTATTAGGATATTCGGAACCCTTTTTACTTACCTAAAGCTCGGGTGGAGTTTTAATAAATATATTTAATTATAGCTCAGTTTTGTATTATAATTTATATTTAACGTATCAATACTTAGCTTAGAATGATCTGGTTAGAAAAAGTACTAGATTTCTTAAGTTTATTTATTTTCTCATAATATTAATAGGATCTTTTGTATTATTTACCCTTTCCCATTATATTAATAGAACATTCTGTATCCTTTTTACTTACCAGAAGCTCAAGAGGAGTTTCCAAGAGCCAATCTAAATCCCTGCCCTTTTTGCCAACTTTATAACTGACCCCCGGCCTTATTATCGATGCTAATCCAAACGCAAAAGCAGGGGAAATTGATTAGGTTGCGGGGTTGGGTTATCGATGGAATGAAATATGACCGATCGGGTGGCCGGTAGTTGGTCGAAATAAATCATAGTAATCTTGAGGTTATCTGGACCTGCCCCACCTGCACCGCCGCCCACGTGCCGCCGGTGATTAATTTATTTTTAGACTTTCACGCATTCTTCTGTGTTTTTTTGTTTTTCTGTTATTTTATTTTATTTATGCAAAATATTTCGAAAAAGAACACAAAAATTCAAAATCAAATTATATGATTATACATTGAAAATTGTTTTTTTGTTTTTTTCTTCTTGTTTTCTTTGTTTGTTGTTTGTTTCCTTTTGCATTCTTATGTTTTATGTTTGGGGTTTTTTTTGGTTGTGTTTTTTTTTTGTGAAACATTATACAATTTTCCTGGCTGCCATGGGGGGTGTTCCATGGGGTTATATATGCCCAAACTGCCCGACTTCCACCCATCGATCACGCAGCGATCCCAAGATAATCGGGGATCAAGGATCATGGCCCGAAGTGTCCTTGGCGGGGCCAGTGCCGAATGCTCTGCTGAAATCTTTTCCACATTAATAATAGTATATATAGCGTACAATTATTGTTGCAATTACAATTGTCTTTGAGTACATTTAATATTTAAATTTTCTTATACGTTTCTCCGCCAAACCGAGAGAGAGTTCTCCTCTCGCGCCGGGCCTCGTCATCGTCACCTCGCGTTTATGCAAAAATCATAGTTTGACAAAAAGAATTACACAAATTGTTGCTGCTTTTCTCTCGTTACGAATTACTTACGTTTCCTTTTTTTTTTTGGTTGCATTTTCTTTGTTTGTTGTTTTTTTCTGTGTTTGTTTCTTTGCTTGTTTTGCTTTCTTTTCAATGATGAGACTACGACAAAAACACATGCGATTTCATTATAATTTTCTTGTGGCTCGTTTCGCTCGCTCCTTCCTCTTTCTTTTTGCATTTAATCTTTGTGTAAATCTTTTTTGCTTTATGATATTCTTTGTGTTTTCATTTATTTTATTATTTTATTTAATTTTATTTATGCAGGACGGGGTTTATTTCTTACACATTTGCATCTTTTTTTGTTTTTGTTTTTTGTTTTTCTTCGCTTTTTTTGTTTTTTGGTTTTGTTTTTCGCTTCACTAAGTGTAAATATCAATTGTTTTTTTCTTGTTTTGTTTTATATATATATGTATACTTTTTCATTTTGGTTTTTTCTTGTTGTTGTTCTTGTTGTATTAATGAATAAATTAAAA
Source organism: Drosophila auraria (assembly GCA_008042615.1). NCBI lineage: Eukaryota > Metazoa > Arthropoda > Insecta > Diptera > Drosophilidae > Drosophila > Drosophila auraria. The sequence goes on along the minus strand of VNJW01003810.1, from coordinate 18,269 downwards.
AATATTCAAGCTTTGACTAGTTAGATTTTCTTCTTATTTACTTGTTATGTAGTTGATTCGCCTTTTGTTTGTTTGTTTGTTGTTCTGTTGAAATATATATGTGTTTGTATATATATATATGTATGTATATATATAGAGATGTATATATATTGTTGTCGTAATACATTTAGCATTATATAATGTGTCAGTGTCAGTGTCTGTGTGCGGGAGCGCCGTGAGTTTGCCTCGAAGAACGAATTCTTGGATCCAAAAAACCACAGATCTGAAATTATTTTGATATCCTTAGAGCTCTAACCAAAAGAACATGGATCGGTTGTTGAAACAGGAACCAAACTTGAAGTCGAGCTTGAGATGGTAAGATTTAAATTGAAACTGACATCAAATCGAGAATTGAAAGTGAAGATTGAAACACAAACTGTACTAGAAAGTGGGATTAAAGCACCGCTGGAAATTGAAATCAAAATAAAGGTTTCAATTGAAACAGAAATTGAAATTAAATTCAAAATTGATGTCATTACTAATCCAAAAGCTCAGAAACCGAATTTATGATTATGATCGTGATTGACCCTTGATCTTGCAATTGAAGCGAAAGTCCCAATTGAAAAGGTTCCTTTCCATTTACCTCTTCAGCTTCAATTGCAATGACAGTTTCAACTAGGATTTCAGTCACATTTTCGGTTTCATCCAGCCTCAACTTTAGTATCGATTTCAAGTATTTTTTGAATATTAATCAAAATTTCTGTTCCAACATATAGGCTTTATTTTGAGTTTGATTTCTAAATTTGTTTCAATCTCAGTTTCTAGCTCGGTTTTGTCGATTGTATTTAGTGCTTTCAATCGCAGTGGCTTCAAGTTAAAGCTTCAATTACAGCTTCAATATCAGTTTCAATTAGAACCTTAGTTGCTACGCTTTAACTGCAGTTTAATTTATTGTTAAATTCGCTTATTAAATCTCATTCATAATCTCAATTTCCGATTTAACATTCGAATCACACAAGGCAACTCCTCATTTTCAATCTCCATTAGCAGGTTGTAGTTCCTATTTCAATTTCCGTTTAATATTAGTTTCAATCTGAACTCAAATTTCCGATCGCTATCAATTTATCAATATTTAGCTTTTGATATAGTTTCAATCTTAACTTTCTTTCAGCTTCTGATATTATTTCAGTTTCAGTTTTAGTTTCAATTTGTAAATTTACCTTCAATATAAATTTGAATTTTATTTTTAAAGTTTAACTTTTACTTTCAATATAATCTTTTTTCTCAGAAACTGTAAAAGGCTTTTTAATTTTTTTTTCAGTTTAATTTGAAGTTGAATTAAAGTTGAAACGGAGTTGAAATGTAAATTTATGCTTCGTCTTCAAAGCAACTTCCGAAAACCTCATTCAGCTTCAGCTTTGGAGTTTCTTGATCTTTTAATTCTCCTTTTGCTTGACTTTGTCTTTGCTTGAATGCAAGTTGAATCGAACTTGAACGAGTGGAAAGGGCGTCCGATCGTCGTCTAATTGACGGGGGAAAGCATTTCGATTATATTTGGCTTGATTGAGTAACAGTATCTCGCTGCTCGAACAAAGCAGGCCAAATATTTGCCAAGCAATCGAGCTGAGAAATGAAACTAGCCATTTCGAAATGGGGTTTATCTTTGGGGCTCTTCGCCCGCCACTCTAGGTGGTGCCGTCTCTCCAGCTGGGTCTTCGTCCCTGTGTCTTCCCTGCTGGGCCTCCGATTGGGCAACGCTTATCAGATTTCGCCTAAGGCAATTATGCAAACAGTTCGATTGCAGCGAAGCCATTGATATGAAATGAGTGAAAATAAGATTGCATTTTCTTGCTTTCTTGCTTTTTCGACTGCTCAAGGGCTCCTCTGTGTGAGTGTAGGGGTGTAGTGTGTGTGTTTTGTTGTGGGTGTCGTGTTTTGTGCTGGCCTTTGAGTGAAACATGTAACATAAAAAAGAGAATAAACATTTTTTGCCATCGACTTACACACAAAATATGCAGAAAAAGTTCTAAAAGTTCTTCTCTCCTTCATCATGTCTCGTTTCATTTTCTTTTTCTTTTTTTTTTGGTTTTGTTTTTGGTTTCTGTCTGCAATTAGCTTAGCGTTTTGCATTGTTTCTGTTTACGTAGCTGATTTTTATTTATTAATTTCATAGACTGCCAAGCATCGTTACGTTACGCTTACGTTACGTTTACGTTACATCACGCTACGTTACGCTTACCGAAATTCTCTTTCTTTGCATTATAATGACCGCCGGAAATGAATTTTCCTCTTCTTTCGGGTTGTGTTTGCTCGTGTATAGATACATAAATACATTTATGGACATTTCTTCTTGCTTTGCTTTAAATATATATTGTGTATATATATATATGTATATATATTGTGTATATATAATTTGTTGGGTTTTTGGTTTCGCTTTTGCTCTTGCTCTTGCTTTTGCTTTTGCTTTTATGGGTGTATGGTGTGTGGGGTGTGTGTAATGTTTAGAAAGAGTTATACATATACATATATGCATATATGCACGTTCATATATAGAGATTAGTACGCGTAGGTAGCTCTTAGGTTCACTTGTGTGTGTGTGTGTGTCGTTGTGTCTCAGTGTGTGTCGGTGTATCTGTGTGCTTTTCTTGCTTTCAGCTTTTGCTTAGCGCGGCTCTAATTTTATTTGCGATCGGCTTGCAAGCAACGCTCAAAAGTATGCTACGAAGCTGCATGCTGTGTCTTGTCATGAGTGAGTCTTGAGTGAGTCATGTGTGAGTCATGTGTGAGTCATGTGTGTGTCATGAGTGATGCATGTATGTATATGTGTTGTGTGTTGACAAATTTATTTACTAGGAATATCTTTTGTTTTGCGTTTTGCTTCTGCTTCTGCTCTCCCTCTACTCCTCCTCCTTCTCCAACTCTTCATTCTTCTCCTCCTTCTGCTACTACTTTCTTTTTCGCGTGAGTGTGTGCGTCTGTGTGTCTTTGCTTGCCTCTTTTGCTTTTAAGTTCTCAGCAAGAACCACAAAGTGTATAGGTGTTTGTGTGTGTGGGAAAGGGACAGACTAGGTTGACTGAGACAGAGCGAGAGAGTGAGAGTAAGAGAGAGTGGGAGAGAGAGAGAGAGAGAGAGCTAGAGAGGATGTTTTTTTTTTACTGCATTTTTGTTAAACATTCAAATACTTAAATTTAATTGCTTGCTTTATATTCTTTGCCTTTCTGCTTGCTTGCTTTAATTTAATATATAGATATATTACCATTCATTGAATTTATATGCCTTCTTCTACCCCTCGGATTCTTCATTCTTCGTTCTGCACACAGGCATCCTCTTCTGCTTTATTCTCTTTTTGGAACTGCGCTCCTTTTGTTTGTTTTACTGACGAAAAAAAAAAAACATTTCTCTTCTGCCTCGGCTTTCGGCTTTGCTTTTAATATTATGCTTAAGATTCCATTTTTTTGAAATTGTTGTTGGTTTTTATTTCGCTTCTGATGTGTGCCTCTCGCTCGCACAGCCGCGCCACTGCTGCCGTCCCGCTTACTCTTTCACCTCGAAATATTTGTAGGTCGGATTCTCGTACCCATTGATCTGCATATTGGGCACGATCTTCTCCTCCTGCACGATGGGATGGTGTGTGGTCACGTTCTGGGCGGGATAAGATATAGAAATTAGTAAAGGATTTCAAATGAAAGAAAGAGATGGATATATTAGGGATTGATCACTAAAAAAAACCCAAGAAACTTGCGTCAAAGTGGTCTGATTTGGTAGCAAATTAGTTCCATTTGAGAATTATAATGCATCGCTGACTTTCTTCAGCATATAAGGTGAGTATAACACTTTCGAGGTGTTTATAACACTTGGGAATTTTAAGCAGAAAACGTAAAATCTGTGTTTTTTGTGACATTTTCTACTTTGAAGTGATTTTTGATCCCGCTTTCTCACCTGATCGACCTCAATGAAGCCCTGGGCGTGCGGCGAGCGCGATGTCCGCCACTTGGCCACGGCCACGCCCACAAAGACGGCCGCCATGAGGGCGATGCCGGCAAAGGAGAGCGTGAAGTAGACGTTGCGGCCCTCCTTGGCCGCGTGCGCGTGCTGCGCGAATTCACGGCGCAGCGAGAAGCTCTGCAAGGAGTGGAAGAAAATTTGGAATTATAAATCCTATGAAAATTTGATAATCTTAAAGCTCAAATACCGATTCGCGGTGGCCCAGGTCGTGGGTCATGAAGTGCTGCACCTGCGGCTCGGCCTCCTGGTGGGCAACGGCGGCGGCTACGTCCTCTACCGCCCGCTGCACTGCATCATCGTCGACCGTGGGCAGCACGGTCTGGACCTTGGTGCTGCTGCAGGACATAAAAAAGCAAGGATTAGTTAGCTTTTAGAGGTATCCCAATCCTGGGAGGACCCTATATGCCCACCTCACTGTGGCCTCGGCATACTCAGTGTCCGAGAGCTCCTTCTCGCTCTTGGTGGTGTCCAAATTGAGATTGGCCGCGGTGACCAGGCCCCCGTCGGAGCCCAGGCCCAGCTCCTTGCTGCTCAGGCTCTTCTCCTGCTGCTGCTGCTGCGCCTGCGACTGAGTGGACGAGGGCTGGGACTGGGACTGCGACTGGGATTTCTGCTCGGCCGCCTGCGACTTGAGCATGTCGTCCACCTTCTTGGCCTCCAGGCGTAGCTTCTCCTCGCGCAGCTTCTCGCGCTCGGCGGCCCGCTGCTCCTTGCGTTGCTTCTCGGCGAGACGAAGGCGCTCCTTCTCAGCCACCTTGCGCTCGATCTCGATGCGATACTTGTCCAGAATGCCGGCCTCTGCCTCCTCGCTCATGCCCAGCGACGAGCCGGGAATGTCGTCCTTGCTGCGCAGCGCCAGAATATAATCGTTCATCAGCTGGGCAATCTTGGCCGACAGCTCCGGGTAGCGCTTCAGCATGGTCATCGACTGGTTAACCGCACGATCGATGTCAATCAGACGCTCCAAGGTGCGTGGTCGTTCAGAGGCAGCTGCCTCCAGGCCACCGGGTCCTCCAGAGTTCAACAGGTGGCGATAGTGGGCCAGGGCATGAGCACGATCCTTGTGCAAAGCACGGAGCAGCTTCTGCAAGCACTTCTCCACGTGGTGGGCCTGGTTGGGGAATTAAAGGAGTTACAAGCTGGGTAAATTATCGAAGTCTAAACTATGCTCACGGAAAAATAATAATAAAACCTAGGAAAATAAAATACTGGAAAAAGCAAGGATTAAATATTAAAGAAAAACAAGAAATTAATAATACGAAATAATATTTATTTTGTTCAGAGGTTTCTGTATTTGTTACTAAATATTTTTAAATGAGATTCCAAAAAAATATAAAAATAATATCATTAATGGGGCAGGACAGCCTTTAAAATGTAAATTTTCATGGCGCCCTCGGGTGGTCCCAAAGACCATTGATGGAAATGACACTTGGATAGGTTCTTTCCTCTCGATAGCTCTATATCATCTCTGGTACCAGACTCTACTCACGTTCGGTGGCTGCTCGGTGAGGGCCTGGGTGTAGCAGGTCATGGCCTCCCGCTTCCTTTGGTTGATGTGGGCGAGGACGCGTTGCTGGTGCATGGCGGCCAGCTGGTGCTTCTCGGCGTTGCCTTCTTCCTCGAGTGCCTGAACAGAAGTCTAAAATTACATTCCCATATAAAGACGTATTGCACACCAAGAGAGAAAGATTATCAGCATGGGGAATTTGCGTCGATCGATAACAATATGCAACTGTCGATCGGTGGTCTATCGGTATTAATTTGGTTGTTCGGTTAAATTTTTCGAAAAATTCTATTTGATTCGTACGTATCTCGTGAAATGTTTGTGGTTGAAATGTTTGGGGAGAGTTGGGGGTGGAGGTTAGGTTAGGTTTAGGTCGTGGTTTCTCGCTGGGATGTTCATAAGGGACTGGAATTGGTGCCGCTACAGAGATGGTGCTACCATGAGCTAGATCGAGAGATATATAGAGAGAGAGAGAGAGTGCGAGCCACTGATGCGGTGCAATAGATTGGATTGGAAATGATCCTGTTCGGGCTTTGGGGATTTCGGGGTTCCGATCTGAATCTGAATCTGAATCTGAATGGGGCTATGTATGGGATATATACATGGATGCATGGATTCATTCCCGGCTTAGTAGCAGCGAGGCTTGCAAAAGCAGAGCAGCGGTTACACGAAAGCAGCATTTACAGGACTCTAATGCGAGCAACATCGAAGTCGGGGGCGGGGATATATCCGTCGGGGTATGGGTATAGGTTTTAGTATCGAAATGAAAAGAGGTCATAACTAGAGGGAGAGGGCGTAGGTATAAGGTTAAGGTTATAGGTATATAGGTATTGATTATAGTTAGTTTATATGCCAATCAGTTCAACTACAAAGCACTTTGGATGTTAGTTAGTAGTAATATGGATAGTAGACTTGATCTATTGTTTTGTTTGCTGTTCTTGCTTCGTTAACTTGGTTAGATTACGAGCACCACTCTCGTTGTTACTGTAACTGGTATTGTTATTGTTATTGTTACTGTTATTGCTGTTATGATTACAATCTGATGCCTCTTTCGCTCCCATTTGCCATACATATGGATACACAAAAATAAACGAAAAAAGACACACAGCCCAGCGATGCCCAGAGTGGGGATACTTTCTGGACTTCGTGGGGCCGCAAAACGAAAAGCAGGCGATACAATGAGCACAACTTAATGACGAGAAAAAAGACGACTCAATGAGCTACGCTTACGGTTAGAGTAGGAAACGATTACGATTACGATAACGATTACGGTTACGATTGAGGTTACGATTACGATACTGGGGTGCATGATAATGGGATTAAAATGGTAACAAAAAAAATCAACTGAGGTAAATGATAAACGAGTATGATATGGTTTATATATAGACTACAGATGTATTGAATACTAGTTATGGAAGCTTCATTTGGCAAAGGGATCTTATGTATTAGGGTGTTTGAAGTTATAATTGATAAAAATCTGTTAATAAAGCATTTAAATTCAGAATTTTGTGATCTCTTTTGCTTTTTCTGAGAGATTTAATTTTAAAAATTTTGGCGCCCGCGGGTGGGCTTTTTGAAGTGATTCTTCTCTTTTGTTTTATAATTACTTTTGAAACTTGTGTTTATTTTTTAAGTAAAAAATGCATTTTAATAATTTGTTATCTATACTTTTTTTAATTTTAATTTAATCTTTGATCCTTTGATATCCTTTGCCAGGTGAAGCCCCCCAATACAGACGCAGACATACACACACGTTCAGATGCAGAGACATAGCGTTTACATAGTCATAGAGCTGATAGATACAGGTAGATACACAGGTGGATTCAAGAGGAAGGGGTTGGGGTTCAGGTTCAGGCAGTCAAAAGGGGGGGGGGGGGGGGGGGTTTCAGTGCGAGTGAGAGACAGAGAGATGTGATGAGAGTAGAGACAGAGAGAGATAGAGTAAGGGTAGAGGCACAAGTAGAGACAGAGACAGTGACAGTGATGTTAAGGGGGAAATGAGTGCGTCACACACGAATGGATGGATGGATGGATGGATGGTTGGACTGACCTGGAAGCGAGCCGTCATCCGCTGCTTGAAGGATTGTGCCGCCTTGGGATCGGCCAGCCGCATGTCCTGGTACTTCTCCTCCAGATCCGACCAGTCCTTCATCACGCGCGTGACCTTCTCGCGGTGCGATTCCTCAAGGCGCTGTTGGGCTTCCTTTGTTTAGAATACGTTTTGTGTTGCATCGATAAATAAACCTGCGCCCTCAACGTAAACACTTACTTTCTGACTTACTTTGTAGCTCTGGTGCTCGTAGTGCGGATCAAAGTGGGTGAAGTAGGGGTCCGATGTGGGCTGGGCCGTCGACGGCGGTGCTCCCTGTCCCGATCCCGATCCCGATCCGGCATTGGCAGCTGCAGCAGCGGCCACCGAGAGCTGTGGGGTGCTGGTCACCAGGTCGGACTTCACTGGGGGCGTCTTATCAGACACCGAAGATGGGGATGAGGACGAGGAAACGGAGGCAGCGGCGGCGGCAGAGGCGGAGGCAGCACTCTTCAAAGGCTTCGAGCCACTCTGATCCCATGAATCACCCTCGGTTTCGGCCTCCGAACCTGCTCCATCCTCCTCGTAGTTGTCGCCCTCCTCGCCGCTGTCGTACTCCGTATTAATGTCGTCCAAGGAGCCACTGTTGGCATCGCCCGAGGATCCGGATCCGGCACTGGGACTACCGCCAGCCGCAGCCGCCTCGTCGGCCACCATCTCGTCCTCCTCGTCATCGCCCATCAGATCATCCTCGTCGTCCAGCTCATCGTCATTGGCATCCTTCGAGTAGTTGGAATCGTTGCTGTCGTCCTCGTCATTGGCCACCAGTTCATCGTTGGCACTGGTAATCTGAGCCGGGGGCATTACGGGCAAGTCGGTCTTCTTTACGTGAATTTCATCGGCTATTAAGGGAGAGAAGTAGAGTCGTTAGGGAGTTTAAAGGATTTCTGGGTTACTTATTTGATTTAATTCTCAAAAACTGATTCTCTATCGTCCTTAAAGCTCTCAATTGTTAAGTTCTTGCATAAATAAATCTCGAACTGATTCAATAATGCACATTGATAATCGGGAGCAGGGTGGGTAATGGCACATTTGTTGGCTCTGTGCATTCGATTTTCGGTCTAAATAATTAATTCTATGACCACAGATTGAACGCCAAAGCAACTAATGGCTACCTCATCCGCCTCTCCCTGGGAAAATGCAAAAAAAAAAAAAACAAAAAATGTGTACATGCCATGGAAATTGTTTGCCAATTCAGGGAAAATGTAAAATATGTTTTTTCGATTTGCCAAATAACATAGATATTTGTGGCAAAGAAAAACTATTGTTTTTCCAACTCAACACGAGGGCTTTGTGTGACATCATGTTGATGGCAAAAATATGGCTTGTACTGCGAATATTTCTGTCATTTACACATTAAATAAAATACCTGGGAATTACTAGGGTTTTATAGAATGAATTTAATAGAATTTAAATTAATTTAAGAGTACTCACTCTTAAAGTGCTTGGGACAGCAGACAAACTCCACGCCGGAGAAGACGGAGATGCCGCAGGGCAGGAGCATGGCAAAGCTGCGCATCTGCATGCCTCGCTCCTGGCAGGCGGCTGCTCCGGTCTGGTTCCACCTCACAAACGGCCAGCAGCGGGAGGCATTGTGGATGTGATCGAAGAGACAGCCCTCCGGCACCAGCAGGGCGTCCGATTGGAATGGTCCTTCTGAAGCCAAACGTCAGGGAGGAGTGGATTGGGTATCGGAAGAGAGATATATAGAGATAGAACGGATCAGTGATTAGTCGGAGGTGTTTGGTATTACGGGGAAGTACTCACCCAGACAGCGGAAAGGCTTGATCCAGCGATGGGAGCCCTTGCACTTGGCCGCATTCAAGGCACCCTGACGGCACCAGCCGCCTATCTTCTGGTAGTGCGATGATTCCACAATATTGGTTATGTCTCGGTTGGGATAGGCCTGGAAATAAATAGAGGGAATATTATAGGGAGTTAGAAATTATATAAGGTTTATTAAGAATAAACTTTTCAAACTCTCTGCAAGAAGGAAACATTTTTAACAATCTAAATTCCTTGAGTAAAGCTTACTTTTCCTATCTGAGTACCCACACTTTACCCACACAGATTTTTGAGATAATTCATTTATTTAATTATATTTTAATCAATTATTTTCACTTGTAATAAGGATGGATAATTATAGACATTAACAAATAATACAAGATTTATTCAGAAGAAACCCTTCAAACAAAGACTTTATACTCTTTAAGATGAGTAACGAAAGCCAGAGAGAAAGCACTCTTTAAACTCTCAAGTTTATGCGAGCGGCTTTCATGGCCAGCAAAAAATGCCCTTCATACTGCAAATCAAATGTATGGCCCTTCGGCATCTTAGTAATTATATTGGTCTTTGCTTCAAACTCTCTGCAAGTTACAATTTGGCAGAAAAAATGTTTAACAACCCAATTCCTTTGTTTGAAGCTTACTTTCCCTGTCCTTTCCCCACACACAGCTTTCCCAGCTAATTAATTTATTTAATTAGGTCTTAAGCAACTACTTTCACTCACAACTAAAAGCCCGAACAAGAGAGTCTGTTTAAGTATTCATTAAGTTAACCACGGAAACCAGCATTTTAGAACTAGAAAAGCTGCTTATGTAACTCTTTCTCTATATATTTATATTACCTAAAAGCGCTTTTAAATTCCCGTTTTGTGCCGTTCAATTCATTATTAATCAAGCGAGCTCTCATTGGGAAATTTTATTTATCTGAAAGGATTCACTACAGCCTCTATATAGCCCTCTATACCTCTATCCCGATACCCTTTGGAAACGCAACCCGGCTTGTTTGCCAGGCCATTTGATGTGTTTATTTGCCTCTTTTTGCCAGTTGCTCTCCAGCCCAGTTGTTCCGCATTGTTCCCTGTTGTTCCCGTTCCCAGTCCCGGTTGCTGTCCTTGTTGCTGCTGCTGCTCTTGATGGGCAGTGAAACTTTAATTGCCTGCCCGGTTTGATTGACTGACTAAATGACTGACTAACTGAATGGCCTAATAAAATATCCCGCATGTCTGTGTGTGCCACTGTGGGTGCACTCCTCCTCCCACTCCTCCACTGCGGCCTAGAGTCTGTAGAGTGTGTGTGTGCACTACATTTGTTTCAAACAATTATGTGCCGAGTGGCACACACACACACCCAGCCACCCAGCCACCCACACACGCACCAGCATACTCCTCCAGGGGCCTCCGCCTACTAAATCCTCGGCATCGCCATCCTGGCACACACAACGGCTCATGAAAATGAGGCCTTTTTAAATGTTGTTTGAGTGCTTCGTTGCAAATGGCGAACACTCTCGCCGCACACATATACACACACATCGAATGAAAGGATGCGGAGGGAGAGGCAGGACTCAGGCTGTGGCTCTGCGAAGAAAATGAGCGCAAAACCGTAGGCACGTAGGCGGTCAGACAGGGCCACCACCACCCCTTTGCCTTTGCCTTTGCGTAGCCATGGCTGTCGGCAAACCAGGCTAAATAAAACATTAAAAGCACAAAATAATGATGCTGATGCATGTCAAGTCAAACTGAAAACCGAAACCCCAAAGGATGCCGCCCCCTATTCCCGTTTCCCAGACAAACAGGCCCTGTCCCTGTGTGTCCTGTGTGTGGTCATTCCATATGCCGTAGGAGTATAAGCCCATAATAGCACACAGGACACAGGACACAGGACTTGCGACTCAGTACAGAACAATCCCTACTTAAGTCCTAGAAAATAATTAAGGCTGCCTTAGGAGTAGATTTCTTCATTTCTTTTTCAACTTAAATCAATAGACTTTGTTATTATTTCCCAAATGAACTTAAATCTTGGCCTCTGCTAACCTAAAAAAGCAACCAAATAGCACCTTTTGGCCCCCAATTGATCCCCGGGTTAGGTTTTTTTTTTTTCGGGGGACTTGCGTGCGTGCTAGCGACTTGAAATAAACCGCACACGGCCCTTGCCTGGCCCTGGCTTTAAAAATAAAAGAGAAACTCTGGAGGGGATTGGGCTCTCCGAGTACCGACGTCATGTCATTCACACGGCCCAGTGCCTGACCAGAGCGTGGTCGGTCGATCCGTTGGAGTATATAAACGTGCCCCCGGCGTTTGGGGGATACACACATACCTCGTACCTCGTACCTCGCCACTCGCCACTTGCCACTTGCCACTTGCCACTTTCCACTTGGCACTCGGAAAGTGAGACTCACCCAGGCTGGCCCAGAGTCCTGCCCCGGCCTCTGCCTGCTGCCTGAAATGTGTTCGTTATACTTGGCTTAATCAAAACATATTCAACCGAGCGTGAGGCTGTTTAAGTGGCTCGCTTGAGAGAGTTTGCCGCAAATACGCGCCCGGCCCCGGCGCAAGTTATTGTAACACAGCATTTGATTCCTTTGTTTCGTCCATGGAGCAAAAATTTAATTGTATGAAATTAGCGGGGAGAAAAAAAGCTCAAAAAACAAAAAAAAAAAAAGAAAACACAGAAAGAATCCCATGCATGGCTGGCTCTAATGACAGACAAACAATTAAACTTGACATTTCGCCATTGTTCGTCCGCCATTGTTGCTGTCCACACACACGCTCTGTGAGTATCCTTGAGCAATGCAATTAGATGGACGCTCAATACGCGGACATTAATGGCTGAATGTTTGGCCTTTACCGCTCTGTATTGTTATCGTTATCGGTCCATTATCCTTTTGGTTTCATTCCGCCTCGCTGGGTCCTTGTTTGCGTCGCAAATTATTGCCTACCTCCGGGCAATGGATTTATTGCTATCGTTTTTTTTTCTGCTTTTTGAAAAGTTCAAACAGAATACAATTAAAACTGATTTACTAACTATATGTAATTGGTTTCGGCTTATTGAACAAATTGTTGCTAATAGGCTGTGAAAAAAGTTTGTTATCGTCAGCAGTTTTAAACAGCAAATTGTTATCCAATTTGCTAGACATTGAATTATTCACATATTTATCAGGCTTTTGGTTTATTTATTAGCGAACGCGCCACTGCCACTGCTTTGAAAATCCAATTTGCTTGCTCCACTATTATCCCAGCCTGATCCTTTGTTGTCTGCTGCCGGCGGAAAAAAAAAACAAAAAAAAACTACGATCAAGGTGAAACGCAAAGCCAAACAAATCCAGTTAAGGGCGGTGCTTGACAGGGCCCAACATCCGCATAACATCTGTGTATGCGGAAGGAGGCAGCAGCTCCTGGAGGAGGTCCCGTGTGTGCTCTGTCTGTCAATGCATGCAAAATGCAAACAATTGAGTTGCGACGAGCACGAGCACGAGGCTGGGCATCCTGCAGGATGGCAGGATGGCAGTGGAGCGCGTTATTGAAAATGATTTTTTAATGCGCCACTGACATGGGCTCTCTCTCCCCTGGGCACATCCTGTGCCTGCTGCTGGCTCCTCTTCCTCTCCCCTGGCAGTGCGTGCCGCGGCAAATCATTTTGTGGCAACTTTCTATTTGCATTTTTTTGCTCGGCTCTGCCTTGTGGCATTTGTTTGCATTCGTTTCTTGTTTTAATTTAAGTTTTGCCACGGCCACGCCTCAACCCGAGCCGTGTTCCCCTGACACTCCATTCTGGGTCTGTTTCCGTTTCCGTTTCGGTTGCGTCTTCTTAGCGTATACGTAACTTTCTTGTTTCCTTGCTTCGACAGGTCCTGGTCACGCGGCGTATACGTATTTTTTTCTCTTCTCAGGCGCCCGCACTGCGTATACGTAATATGCCGTCGTTAGCTAAGCATACGTATTTTTAGTTAACTTCAGCAACAACAGCAACAACCGACCCCTTTTGCCATTCAATGGCTCTCGTTGGCCTTGGCGCGTGCTTGCCACCAACATGTTGACATTGAAATTGTAAAAATAATTTCCCATACGCCCCAAACTCAAACTAAAAAAGAGAAAGCAGAAAAGCAGAAAAAGCAACACAAACATTAAGGCCAAAAGGGTCCTGCGACTGGTCCTGCGGCTTTTCCGTTTGTTCCGACATTCTGGCAGCTTTGTTTTGTGTTTTGTTACGACGGTTGCCTCCTCCAACTTTTGTATGTTGCGTCGGGTTGCGTTGTCGCCGAGTCCTTTCAGTCAAATGGCCAGAAAGCAAACACAATTCAAGGTGCCATCCGAGTGGAGGTCTCTATAGTATAGCCAGGCGGGTGTGTGTGCTCGGCCGGGGTGTGCGTGTCCACATGTGTGTTTAAAGTCCGCTTTGACAATGGCTGACCTACCCAGAGGCTACTGTTTCAGTGGGCCACGGTGGGCAGGGAGAGATAGAGAAACCAGAAGACAGAGACCGTCCCCATTATGGGATAAGCTGATACGCACTGAACGGGCAGGTAATGCCGTGTAATTACGACTGCTCTATGCCAACCACTGTGCCGCACAGTGGGCGCTCTCCCCCGATTGATCAATCGGATTCAGGCGGCTTTGTCTGCGCTGCTCATTTGATTATGGAGCAAGTGAAGCAAAGCCACCAGCCACCAGCCACCAGCCTCCATCCTCTGGCAATTTCCAATCATTTTGCTCAGCATGCCAGGTGGCTAGTTTAACTCTCTCCGGGTAATTAGTTCACAAAGCAAAGTTAGAAATTAACTAAGAGGTCGAAATAGCTTAGACAAATATTACTAAAGACTATTCCTTGGCTTAAATTACATGAAACTTAAAACTCAACAATTTCCCTCTCATTTGTTGCCCAAAAATTCTCGCTAAAAGCCTAAAACTGTTGTAATTTCGGGGCTCCACTATTATACATCCTTATTTCCGACCAACCTCATGCCAGGCAGGACCACAATCTGGCAAGTTTCGCATAGCCAGCCAACCGTAGGCACCCTGGCATGGGGCTTAGCATCCCCAAATGGGCCGCACATACATCACCTTTAATGGGCATTATGTGTAAGCAAGCATTTAACTCTAAATGTCCAGCAACATTACAAACAATTGAATTAGGGCCCCGCCAACGCCACACCAAGGCCCACCGCAGGACCTTTTCCTGGTCCCCAGGACCCGGCTCTTGACGGTGCAATTTTGCAGGCATTTAAGCGAGAGAGAGCGGAGCTTAGCTGGCAAAACGGGCCCATTTGTTGTCAGCCATACCCACACACAGCTGTTACTGTATCTGTATCTGTAGCTGAGCCTGGGCCTGGGCCTGGCTAACTATATTTAGCCATAAGCCGGCAACACACTCGAGAGCCTGTGTGTATGTGTGTGTGGCTAAACTATTTAGCGACTAAACTACTTTTTGCCTGTTCACTGAATTTCAATGCGCGACCATTATGGGGCGTCTCGTAAATATAGAGTTGGGTTTGGTTGGTGTCCTTCAACGGTAACGGTGAGTGGCCACCAACCTACCTGTTCAGCTGGATTGGATCGGTTCGAAACCGGATACGGATACGGATGCGGATGCCGATGGGGTCAGCAGCAGGCAACTTCTGTGGCAATTACAGCGCGGGGCCAGAGCTCAAATGATGCGCGCAAAGTATTCCAACCCGGTTGCTGCAATTATGCAGTGTTTGTGCTGCTCTTCAAGCGACGTGTCTATATCAAATCCCCCATCTAGGCTCCTCCTGCTGAGTTTGCTCTCGAACCGGATGCGATTGAGGCGCTGACAGCGCATAATTAGCGCATGGAGAGTGAGGGCGCGGTTAAATAGCTAAATAGTTGGCCCCGTAATCGGTTGAGCCGGAACTTGGAATGCCGCCATGGGAAGCAAGGAGCGGGGCGATTAGGAAACCGCAATGAGAAGCGCGGAGAGGGGCGCTTAGGAAGATTTCATGAGAAGCGCGGAGAGAGACGCGTGGGAAAATGCTATGAGAAGCGCGGAGAAGGGTGCTTAGGTAGCCACAATGAGAAGCGCGGAGAGGGGCGCTTAAGAAGCCATTATGAGAAGCGCGGAGAGGGGCGCTTAGGAAGATTTTATGAGAAGCGCGGAGAGGGGTGCTTAGGTAGAAGCTATGAGAAGCGCGGAGAGGGGTTCTTAGGAAGCCACCTTGAGAAGCGCGGAGAGGGGCGCTTAGGCTATGAGAAGCGCGGAGAAGGGTGCTTAGGAAGAAGCTATAATGATTGCGGAGAGGGGCGCTTAGGTAGGCACAATGAGAAGCGCGGAGAGAGGCGCTAAGGAAGAAGCTATGAGAAGCGCGGAGAGAGGCGCTTAGGAAGCCACAATGAGAAGCGGGTAGAGGGGCAATTAGGAAGACTCCATGAGAAGCGCGGAGAGAGGCGCTTAAGAAGCCAATATTAGAAGCGCTGAGAAGGGAGCTTAGCGCTTAGGAAGAAGCTATAAGAATGAGAACCGCGGAGAGGGGCAATTAGGAAGAATCCATAAGGAGCACGAAAAGAGCCACCTAAGAAGCCACTATGAGAAGCGGGGATAGAGGCGCCGGAAGGGGCTGACAAACACTGCTACTAATTGAGCGATCAACGGAAGATGACGCGGCGGAATCAATGCAAGAAAATGGACACATGGGCGCAGGAGACACAGCAAGGACCCCGACTAATGGCCGCTTGATAAGAACACACAAACACACACACACATGCCAGAACTCGGGGCCAGGAAATGCTTTTGGGGATATTCAATTACAAGCCTTCCTAATTAACGTTCTGGTCCGCGGTTGCGTGGCCCTCGCCCAGTCACTTAATGAGATTTTCCACGAAATGAGCTTACATTACCCCCCAACCCCCAACCCCCTCCTGAACACACACACCCACACACACAGAGTATCGAATTGAATGTAGTTAATTGAATTTAGATGCGATTTATGTCTGCAAAATGCAATTTTCCCGCATTAATGGACGGTTCCTAATTTTTGAAAGGCAACCGTACCCGGTGGCGTAGGCAGCAACTCATCAGCAAGTCTCATTTATCATTATTAATGCGAACTGCGAACTGAGTTTCGCTGAACCCGAAACCGAAACCAGAGCAACGCCGAGATATATCCCCTTTCCGAGCTCTCTCCTGTCTCTCCTGGCACATGTAATTTAACTCATTAGCCAAGCCAAACAAGCAAACAGCGCGGGGATTTCGGGTGCGGGTGCGGGTGCGGGGTCCTGAGTTCCCATCGGCAGACGGCAGATGGCAGATGGGTCAGGTCAGTGTGTTCACTCGAAATAAATGCGGAGCGAGCAACATTTTGAAGCCTGACACCGCAAGGCAAACATAAAGCCCCCGCTCTCTCTCCCCGGTGGCAAATTAATTAATTTCCATTTGAATTGCAGAGCAAGCGCTACCGAAATTGAAACGAGACCAAAACAGCTCCAGTCCCAGTCCCAGCCAGGCAGCAAATTGGGAAAAAATGATATAAATAAATATATAAACATCGGGGAGGGGTAAAAAGCGCAGTTCGGACGGGTTTGGCCACTATACAAAAGGACAATAAAGCGATTTTAATTAATTTCTTTCGCGGCCAGCGTCAAGGTGAAGCCAAACAAACAAAAAATAAAACAAAATACAAAAAAAAAGGAAACGAAACAAAACCAGGCCAAAAAACGTTGGGAATTCCGTCCGAGTGTGCTTGTGGAGTGCGAAAAAAAGTGTGGCGCGTGATTTATGGAACGGTCGGAATGGAACGCTGTCAAGTGCGCGCTGCCAGTGTGACCGTGCGTGTTTGCGAGTCAAGTGAGTGCAAAAACTGCATGCAAATAGCCAAATTTGTCCGCCATTCTTGACATTAATGGAGAGCCATAGCTGGAGCCAGAGCCCAGCCCCAATATCCTTTTGACATGCCGCAGGACGATGAGTGGTGCCCCCTTTTTTCTCCTTTTTTTTTTTGGGACTGCCAGCGGCAGCTGAAGTAGTTGGTGGGCTTGGAGTACCAAGTCCTTCAATATTTTCTTGTTAAAATATAAAATTCCTTTGAAATGTGTGAAACATTAACATTTTAAATATTTAAAACGTGTTAAAAGGGTTTCCTTTAAACTCTGAGCCTGAAAAAGAAGAGAAAGAGAGCTTCTTGGACGCCAAAAGCCATCTTAAAGCCACCGAGCTCATCCAATTCGTTAGCTGCGGGCTCTTCAGCTTAATTACGATTTTATTGGATTTCATATGCGCGGGGCACAGCCTGCGGCGCGAACGGGGGCAGAAACATCAAAAACATTGCCACCGACATAAATTAAGCATAATAAATAAATTACCATAATTATAAAATGTGTGAGAGCGGCGGCAGAGGCAGCGACACATCGAATAAATGCGAAAACGCCAGTGAAAATTACATAAAATATCACAGAGAAAGAACACACACAAAACGCAAAAAAAAAAAATAAAACAAACGAGAAAGAAAGCTAACTTCGGTAAACCGAAGTTTGTATACCCTTGCAGTCTGCAATTGGATCATTGAAAATCGATCCATTTTGGTTATGTAAAAAAAAATGTCAAATTATGTAAATTTTGTAAATTTTACATTTTACATGTAGAATTTTACATTTTCATATAAATCGACCGATCCCTTCTATGGCAGCTATATGATATAGTTGTCCGATCTTAATGAAATTAAAACCGTAATTCTAGAACTATAAATAACGACTATATCTCGAAGTTTATAAAAATTCGTTGAAAAACAGAGAAGTTAAAATTTTTTTTACATAAATTTCGCCATCATTCCTATGGCAGCTATAGGATATAGTGATCCGATTTCGGCCGTTCCGACATATATACTGCGTGCTAAAGAAATAATACTATGCTGAAAATTTCAGCCCGATAGCTCAAAAACTGAGAGACTAGTTCGCGTAGAAA
>VNJW01003809.1:0-36661 GCA_008042615.1 Drosophila auraria | reverse complement strand
CGTCGATATGATGTTCATTCAGGAACTGTGTTATTTCAAGTTTATGCCGTGAGACGCCATTGGCGTTCCACATGGTTATTCGTAGACTAGACATCAGTTATTTGGACTGCTGAGCTACAAGCAACTGTATCACCATGTTCTGGTTTTGAACAAGTGTTTGCATGGTCGTTTTCATGAAGGACATTAATTCCGTCAAACTTTGTTGCAGGGTAAGCATCATAGCTTCCATTGTGCTTTGTGGCTGTCCTTGGGCTTGTTGAACGTTACCTAGATTCGAGTGGAGTGGGTTTTCCATTCCTGTTCGAAGTGCATCGGCGTAGGAGAAGCCCTTCTGAGCGTTCAGCGGGCCAAATGAGGATCTTGCGGCCTTGGCGAAGAATACATCCGGCGTCGTTTCTGAATTAGTGAACACGTTTCGTGTATTCTGATGGCGAGTTGCTGTCACTCGTCGCATGCGATTCTTCAGCTCCTTGTAATCATTAGAAGTTATTGGTTTTTATGCTTTTCTGTTCACTCTAAAAATAAGGGTTCTTAATATATATTTCAACCAGACTGGAACTTACCTTAAATGTCTGGTAAAAATTCCTCTTTCCTGATCTGTGCGTTGTTACTAAAAATGTTATTTGAAGTAAACCAAGTGCTTAATAATCCGAATATTATTTACAATTGGAATCATGGTTACGAGCAATTATCTTGTTTATCCACCAATTTAAGGCTTCAATCCGTACGAAATAATTATCAAATATTATCTATCCCCTTCTGGGCGATCTCCCCCCAAAAAAGCAGAGTGTGATTTGTACTCCGCCACACACAATCACGAATCACACACGCTGATGTCAGTAAGTTCAAATTACATTTAATTGTTGGGCATTTTTTGTCGGTGAGGGTGGATGTGGATGGTGAGCCCATCGATGAAAATCCGCCACAAGCCCGAAAATCCGTGGAGAGGAGGAAAGTGTAGCGGGGCTTAATTTGTAAAAGAGATAACATTTACACGTCAAAAGAGCGGGGGACTGGGACTGGATGAGGGCGTTACGATGATGATGATGTGATGGCGGTGGTGATGTGTCAGCTCGGGCAGCTGAAATATTAGAAGTCGATTCCCGAGTCCGACTACGGCTGGGGTAAGTGAATTTGAATCTGAATTGAATTGCGAGTTTGGGTGAACCTTACGCTTGTCTGGTCGCTCAGATCCGGCCCTGCTCATCGCCCGAACCCAATTATCTTTCAATAAACGAAGGGGCGGCGGCAAAAAGTGCATCCTCAAGTTACACATATCCGGGAACGGCTCTTGTTGTTGTTGTAAGTTCGTGTGCGTGTTTGCCAAAAGCCGAAATCCCAAATACGAAAATCCAAAAAGCCAAAACTCACTTTTCCATAGGGGTTGACTTGGGCTGACCTGCCCTTTTTGTCTTTTGGCCGGGCCCGGCCGGCGTAACCCAAATCTGGCCTGCGGGCAAACATCTTTATTAATTCATAATTCAATCGGGATTCGCTGGCGAAGACAATGGAACCCCGCCACATTATGGATTTTGATTTAACTTCAATTTTCCTATGCTGCCCCGGTCCTGTGTCTTGTTTCTTGTTTCTAGTTTCCCTATTTCACTTTTGTTTCAGTAATTTAATACGATTTTTCAATCTCTGCACAATGCATTGTGAGCCCAGAGCAGAGCAGCCGAGAGACAGAGAGAAAAGCTCACTTGGCCAGACACAGCCCCAATTTTCAATTTTCCAACCGACTCTGATGAGATGATGATGGTCCCAGGGCGAGTCTCTCTGAATGCGAATGCAAGTGGAAAATTGGAATAGCAATTCAGTTTAATTAGCTCAAATGAAGGCGGCCATTGGCCGATTAAGTTAATGCACTTCGAATTAAGTTTCACAATTGCAGCGTCTATTGTGGGTTTTATGGTTGGGCATCAAGGATGTGGAAGGAAATGTTAAAATTAAGTAAATTGATCAGATCTAAAAAGTGTGCACATCAAGATATAGAATATCAAATTAAATCAGAATATAAAGTAAAGTAAAAGTAGGTACACAGTAGTGTACAAATATTGTTCTTAAATTAAATTTTTATTCGTATTAACAGAGGTGCCCAAAGCTTTGACACCCGAGTCAGCAAATTTCTCTGACCGGCCTCTGCCGGCTCACGCACACTTAGCAATGCACCAGTGCGGTCAATCTTTAAATTGATTTTCGAAGGTCATAGCTATTTTTTATAATTTTAACCAATTTTAGGATTTTTTTTTACATATCTAGCTAATTTGTTATATTTTTCACACATATGCAATTATAACAGGTTAATGTGGCCTCCACAGGTTTATAATTACAATCCTGATCCTTTTTGGTATAAAATTTTTATACAAATTCCAGGCTAACACATTAAAACGCGTTTTGTATGCTTTGTGCATGCGTTAGTGGGCCTGGGCACACTTAAAAATAGTTTTAATCTGCGTGCAACGTATAGGTTAAAGGTCTTACATATAAGTCTGATATAAAACCTACAGCTCCTAAAGTCTCTAAGATCTAGAGTTCAAGAATATAAACGGACATGGCTAAATCGACTCGCCTGGTGATGATGTTGATCATACTTTTACACAGATTCTTTATAAATTGATCGAACCCACCAACTGGGACCGTACTTATTTCTCAAGCTTGTCACCGAATCCGTACTTGGGAATTTTAAGTACACTCTGTAACAATCGATATTACGCTTAATGTTGGAAATCCAGTGGGGGGATTTTTCCCCTCTCTCTGGTATCGAGTCCTGATTTATGTGGACTAGATATGTCTTACTTAAAATAACGGGAACTACATGTAGTAATTACTATATTATGTATTATAATATCATTTTAAATGGGCACCTATGATCCGCTAAACCTTGAATGCTCTTAAAATGTCGCCTACCTTTTACCACTTACTCCATTTAAAAATCCATAGTTTAAGCCCCTAACGGAATATGATCTAAGGATATATTTTTAAACCAAGTCATCACTCCAGGGAAACAGGGAGATGCAACCTAAGCTAGAACACATTCTGCGGCCATCATTTGAGCGATGCTATCGGGGCGAAAACCGTTTACACAGAGTCTCAGTAATCGCCCGGAAAATCTGCCAGTTGTTACCCGGGCTCATGAATATTATGAGCAGAGCAGGGCAGACCGTGGCAGAGCAGTTAATGCGTTCCCGCTCCTCTGATTCCCTGATTCTCTAATCCGTTTCCAAAATCTCCAAATCCATGCGGTCTGTGGGCTAGGACAACAATAACAATGCCAGCGGAAATGTTTTCAGAATCAAAATCAGTTGGCTGAGTGCTTTTGTTAATCCGAATCCGAAGCCGAGGCCGAGGGTTAGGGGCAGAGATCTCCAGACCGCAGTGGAGGCGAGGCTCTTTAGCACCGAGACACGACCACAATATGGGCACGCCCATTTTGCTAGGATGAAGACATCATCTCGATAGAGACCCGGGCACTCCGTCCGGTCCGGGTGATGCCTTCTCAATGCTCTTATGAATTACGCATCGACGCCTCCTTTTGTCCAATGCGCACCTTTTGCCAGAACACGATTCTGATTCCCATTTCCATTCCTAATACGAATTCGACTCCCCAACCAGGGAGACATTGGTATATAAGGGCATGTACAGGTATATATCGATGGTTCTCGGGACAAATCTCATTAGAGACACAAAAGGGAAAGCGACGGAGACAGAGACTCATCTTTCATTTGGATGCCGGGGCGACAATTAGTACGAGTGTCAGGTTATTCCGCAACCGAAGCCAGTGGATTTCGTTAATGAAGCCGTGAAGAGTCCTCGTCGTGCTCGTAGTCCTCGTTGTCCTCGCTCTCAAATGCCCCACAGTCACGCCTACGTCCTCGCTGGGAGATGCTAGTGGAGTACCCAGCACAAGTGTAAAGGGTTAAGGTCTGAGCATGTGTGAAGTGTTTGTCTTGCTCATTTAATGCTGCAAATATTTTGACAAAGTTTGGGCACAACCACCAGCCCGATTCTCTTTAACAACCAACAGTTACACTGAACATACCACTTTTAAATGTATTTAAAGTAACTACCCTTTAAAAATTGTATTTAAATAAACTTCACCCATTTGAAATGATTAAAAAGCACAAAAGAATAGAATATGTTATTTCTTCTTACTTATATTTTATTAAACATGATTCGTGACTAAAAAACTATCTGCGAAATATAATTTTTTCAAACAGAAGCTGCTATTGATAGTGCTTAGTTCATAGTCCAGCACAGTACCTAGCGCTCCACCAAGGCAAATCAGTCTTTCTAGCAGCAAATTTAGTTAACTGTGTTTTAAATTTAATTAAATATTTTCTTAGATATATTTATTGTTATTTAATTATTTATTTTTGATATTAAGGTTACTATAAATAATATTGATGCTATTATGTACTTTACAGCAAATGAAATTAGATTATAATTAATATTAGTAGAGTGGAAAGTCCCTCTTGACTTTTCATAAATCAAGAATTACAGAAATTAAATTTAATACAATAATTCAAAAAATAATTACAATAAGTTAACCATTGAAATTACAAATATTTTATTTTTCTGTGCCTGTACTCTTTGGCTGACAAATTATCATAATAAAGTTGAATTTATTGATTCGCCTTGTTGACTGTTCTCAATTGTCTGAGCAGATGGGCGCAGATGGGCTTTTCTCGGTTTTGGGCTGTTGTTTGTTCAGGGAATTTGCATTGCTCATCCGCCGCCAGCCGCTCAACAGCCTCTCCTCTCCCCTCAACCCATCACACCACCCATTTTGTAGCTTCTCCACCCACTCGAAAGGCCGACAACAATGCAACTCTTTTGGCTGAATTTTATTCAAAGCGCGTTTGTCTATTTACAGTACATTTACGCACTTAATGATGGGGTTCGCTCCCAGTTGCCAGTTCCTTGTTCCCAGTTCCCTGATCCCAGTTCCCTGAGCCCTGAGCCCTCCCACTCGACAACCGCCGTGGCTGTTCATCAACCCCCCTCGAAAAAGTGAGCAAATGTCAGTCAAAAGATTTAAAGATGTGCACGTTAAATGTTTTATATTGTGGTAAACGCTCGCTGTCTGTATGTGTTTGTTGTCCCTTTGTCAATAAGCTTCAGCGACAGTGGGGCAGGAAATTAAAAGAGTTTTAGTTAAGAGCTTAAAATTAACTAAATATCGGACAAAGAAATTCCTTAAATTAAGAATTTATAGAGTACATGGTTTTAAATGAAATTGAAAACAAATCTTCTAAAAAAAAAGTATATTTATCCTCAAATCGAGAGTGCTCATTCTCAAATCTAGAACAATAAATATTTAAAACTAACTGGAAAATACAATTTCTTCAAGCAGAAGCTGCTATTAACATTTCTTCATAGTCCAGCACACTACTCAGTGCTCCACGGAGACAAATCAAAGTAGGCAGACGAAAACTTGAATATATACAAGACAGTGTTCAAGTTAAAAATTTGATCGCATTTCCTCTTGTTCTTCATTCTTTAGACTTAGGAGAGTCTGAGCGAGATACAAGACTCAAGGTTTTATTTCTAGATTCGGGCACTGTTGCCTATTAATTGTCCTTCTTTTATTTGCCTCAGTGGAACGAAGGGTAGTGTGCTGCACTATGAATATTTATAAATAGAGATGCTTCTGCTTATAAAAAATTGAATTTCTTAGATAGTTCCTTGTGTAATCAATTTCTTAAGCTTCTCATCTTGATTTATTCAGCTTTATTCATCTTGATTTTAAGCATGAATCATGGATTTTACTAGATATCTCCCTTTCAATTCCAAAATCTTCGTTTATTTTCTCGACAAAAGAATTAATAAAAGCAAATTGTAAATAAATATTTCCATTACAGCCTGGACTACAATTTCTAAGTATATATTATTTATTAAATTACCCAAACCCTCGCCAACTAATAACCTCCTTTCTCGAGTAAATTTCTACTAAAAACGCAAAAATGTCTAAATATTTTGTGTGCCCACAATGAGTTGGCATTCCACTGTGCGCGTTCCTTGTTCGGGGGAGTTGTTGAATGGCAATTGCCGAGCGAGTCGCGACGAGACGACCCGTGGAAGCGACGCGGAGGATGGGGAACTCTGAACAAATTGACAAAAAGGAGGGACATCTGACTGGAGGGTGCATAAATTCAATTTGAAATATGTAAACCTTAGCACTGAGGCTTTTTATTTTGTGGTTAACCTAATTGAGTCGTCTCGTAAAATATGTAAATGTAGCCACAACACCGTTTCGGCGGACAGACTCCTGGAAGTCCGAGCCTGGCGTTAATAATTACGGCCAGAGCAACCCTCGACGCTCGAAATTTGGCGACAGAGCATTAATTTGATAAAACAACAACAGGAGCAATCGGGCGACACTCAATCAGCCAGTCAGTCAGTCAATATCCCACCCTTTTGGGCGCTGTGACGCGATGCGGTGCATTCTGGCGCCTTCGCGGGGCTCCTGTAATTGGTGAATGGCCCTCGAGTGACGCATTCCTCCCGGCTGCCAAGTGGAAAATCAATTACTTGGTAGCACCGGCTAATTGGAGACATATGGCGCTCGTCTATCGCCTATTGATTCCACTACCGAATGCCGAGCACCGCCGCCTCTCTGCCCAATCCGGATCCGAGTCCAAATAACAACTCCAGACGTCGACGACGACGCCGAAAATTGGAGGGCTGTAGGAAACAGGGTCAAAAGTGTCACATCATGCATAATGATGACGGTGATGAGGCGACGCGACGCGACGCTACGACTCACAGGGCCCTAAAATAAAACGTGAAATGGCCGAAAATGCCTGCAGGGAAAATTAACTGACAATGCGGCGTATACTTAATGCGCCCGGTGCCCAGCTACTGATAATTGCGCTTTCAAGTGTTTCTTTCGCTGACTGTCGGCCGGCCTGACAACTTGCACATGCTCACGGCCCCCGACTCATCCACCTATCCCCCAGTCTCACCTTGTAATTTGAGCCGAAAATTTGTTGGAAAAAGGAAGCACTTATCCAACTAGTCAGTCCGTCATCCATCCACGTTTGGCCCATCAATCCGGGCAAGTGACTCTGTGGCGCTAGCTGGCACCAGATTAGATCGCACATGCACTGGCAGAAATATTTGAATTTAATATTGTCAAAATTAAAATTAAAGTTCAATAAACAAATGAGAATCTGAATAAATTTATTGATTCAAGAAAGCAACGAAAGATGAAAATACGTATTATAAAATATATTTGTTTACTTTTCCATTAAATCTAAGAAGCTTTAAGGTTATTTAAAATGTATTAATCAATATGCTTGTCCATAACGATTCTTGTGCAGCTTAATGATATTATTGTAAGAAATTACTTAGAAGATTTCTTGAATCTTGTGTAAAATCCTATTTAAAATTATATCTGAAATGAGTCAATTATTTGAATTAAGAACTATGGCATCCTGAAATAGAGAAACCGCGTTCTCAAACACGTACTCCTCTCATTTTGAGAACGGATTTTTTACAAATTCGTAGTTAAAATATTTTTTCCTCAAAGAACAAAAAACTCAATATGAATACAAAAGTACTCACACCAAAATTGAGAACAAATATTCTTGAATTGAAATAGTTTTCATTGAAATATTTGAAGTAGTAACTAATTCGTACTTAGTCATATATCGTTTATTATAAAAATGGGGGCGTTGAACCAACAATCTTCACAAATTATTGTTTAATTAAAAAAGCAAGTCTTGTAGAAATTTACTAAATATTTAAAATCCCCTGGGGATATTGATCAGGATTATTTCTATTTATAAGGATGGATATAATTCCTAAATTTTGTAAATATTACATTTAAATCCCTAAGTTCTTGTTTCTCCAAAGACGTCTGATTACTAAATTTTTATTTAAAGTGCAGCTGGAATGATTCTATACTCGATATATGTATATATATATAAACGCAGTCTGTTCCCAGGGCACATCGGAGACTTTAGAGCCCATAATGACGATGATGTGGTGCATTTGTGTGAGTGACAGTGACGCGTCAGTTTTTCATCTCCCGGCTTTTTTGGTGAGAGGTTGTGGTTTCGGCTCTGCTGGATGTGGCTGTGCCAGTGGCTGTGGCTCTGGATGCAGTCGTGTGTTTGCCCACAGCATTGGATATTTTCATAAGGCAGCTAAGTAAACCACTCAAGTAGGACATGGCAAGGCCGGACATGTCATCGTTGGCGCCATCCGCCGACGCCATCAGCTCGGATCTCCGATCTGGGACCTCGGATCTCTGGCTAGAGTTTGGGCAGAGTGAGAGGTTGCCACCGATCGTGGAAGTTGTTGTTCTTTCCCTGCGGACTTGACTTCGGTCGGGGTGACTTCTCTCCGGCTCTTGTTGATGTTTACACAGAAATTGATATTTTATTTCAAAATATCAACAGCGATCGGCAAAGAATAACAGCAGTGCAGGAGCGGCCACATTAGCAGCAGATGAATACGCGTAGTTGGGAGTATCGGCGAAGAGAAAGGGAATTTTCCCTATCCTGTAGCCGTTTTCCCCAGACTATTTGCTTAGTCGTCTGTATTTGTCCAGAGGAAAGCTGCACATGATAGCCAACAAAGAAAGGTATGTGCAGGAAATGTTGAAGGAAATCTGGTATTTTGTTATAAGCTATAATTGTTACGACGAGATTCTAGAAAGGGAATCTTACAAAAGAAGGTTCCTTTAGTTTGAGGAACTATTACTTTGAGATATAGTTTATTTATAAATCTAAAAGAGTTGCAAAATGTGGCTGTGTCTGAAAGTCTATAACGTAATTAATATTTAATTTAAACATAATTAATTTATCTCTTAAAGAGTGACAAATTCTGTATACGAGATATAAGTTATTTTTAGAAGGAAGTGGAGCTTGTTATTTTCAAGCCAGAACTCCTTTATTTTCTCCATTTAAGTGCAATGAAACTTTGGGTATATTTATAAAATATTCGCCAACCCTTACATTGAAAAAAACCCGATTTAAACTTTCTTAATTTCAGTATTTTCAATCATGGATATGAGTAATTCTTATTTTGTGAACGGTTTTCTGTTAATAAGTAAACTTGTAATAAATAAAAGTCTTCTCATTTTCAAGAACGATTCAAATAGATACAAAATAAAAATTAACTTAAATGTCAGATCATATGGACTATTTTTTAAGCTTAGACATTGACTTATTTTTACAAAGCTTTTATTATTTAACATGTTAAAGCTAAAATTGTGTGTTTATATTATTATATAAATTATGGTAAGCATACTCACATTTCTAAAACACAATTCTCAGTATTCGGACTCAAACCAGGGACTGTCAGCTTATTAGTCCAGCGTTCTACCCAACGCACCACACAGGGCGACACTTTTTTTTTCGAAAATAACAAAATTGTTGACTCTTTCATCTTGATTTTAAGAAAGTACTTTCGTGTAAAGGGAGTTGCGAACAATGTTGTTCTCTTTTTCTGGTCCTAGGTAGGTGGACGTGGTGAGGCCTTGCTAGAGCCTCCAAGTAGAGCTGAGCTCCTTTTTGATTTTCTTCTTTTTCTGGGTGTACGGCTTTCACAATTCACTAAATCCATTCTGCCCATTTCAAGCCTGGTTTCCAGCTAAACTCTTCCATAAACTTATTGCCTATCCGTCAGAACCCATTCCCTTTTCATATCAAGAACAAACAACGCAATTTTTTGTATAATGATTCAAATTCTTAACTGTTCATTCGGTTTGTTTTTTTTATTGCAATCTAAATGTATACGTAAGCTCTATGATTTGCATACTTAAACTCTATTTACAAATACGTACACACACACAAAAAATTAGAATGAAAACGTTTCGAGTTCGAGTTCGAGTTCAGTGAGGGGATCCCGCACAGAAGTGTCTAAATCGGCGAGGGGAATCCCATCTTCCATCCGGCTTAAATGGCTATCTTTGAAGAGTGCGTATGCGTGTGCGTGTTGCTGCTGCTGGATAACGGTATAGGTATAGGTATAGGTATAGGTAATATGGGTCGCGTGATATAGGAAACGAGGATCCCTGGCCGGGATCGGGATCGGGATCGAATATTGCTCGAACTCCGCCGCGGGGACGCGCTTAACTACGGCTAACTTAGAAGTACAATTGAAACAATCTGAATAGCTGGGCCTTAGTGCTTCGGGGTGGTGGGTCTTATGGAGTTAGGATTGTGGGGATCGGAGGATCGGAGGAGTCCTCCTCAGACCCGCTGATATCATGTGATCTCGGGGGCACTACTGTGCTTCAGCTCCGGCGACGTGGAGAAGGGTCGGTGCAGCAGCAGCTGCCCGCTGTGGTGATAGCCCGTGGTAGTGGCCTCATGGTGACCGCCACCGCCACCGCCTCCTCCTGCTCCGCCCGAGGCAGCCGTGGCCACCGCCGTGGAGTTGAGCTTCTCCGGTGAGTTGATCCTCAGCTTGGGCGGCTGGTGAGGAGGATGCCCGTGGCCGGGCACACACTCCACGCTGTAGGCGGCCGCGTAGGCGGGATGATGCAGTGGTCCGCCGGCTGCCCCGTTCAGGGCCAGGGGCTGCGGCAGCTGTGGGTGGGGGCGCAGGACGATCGGCTGGATGGGGAACTGCTGGGACATCTCCTTCAGGTTGCTGAAGCTCTGCAGGTAACAGCCGGCGCTGAACAGGCTGGTGGCCGCCTCCAGCTTGAAGGGCGGCAGGCAGCCGGGCGCGGTCAGCGGTCCTCCGGCTCCGGATCCCGCTCCAGCACCTGCTCCACCGTAGCCCGCTGGGAGTTGGGGCGGCGTGGCCGTGGGCGAGGCCAGCGGCAGGGGCAGAGAGAGGGGCAGCGGCATGGAGCCGCTCAGGTCCCGCGGCTTGTCGTCGTCCACGCTGAGGCTCTCCTCGCGGTCGTTGGCGCCGTTGGAGGTGCTGCCCGGACTGTGCTGCAGCTGCAGGCTGCTGGGCACCGGCGAGTGGGTGCCCAGCGAGATGTCCGAGTCGGAGCTGTCCGAGGGCGTGGGCGAGACGGCGCCATCTGCCCGTCGGCTGCGACAGCCAAGTCCCTGGTTCTGGTTATGCTGAATGCTGGAAGAGAGGAAGGGAGAGAACTTTTAGTTATATGTGCTTTTAAATAATGTTTAATTCTATTTTGATTGCAAAGATTGAGAAAATACATGGCAAGAATGTTAAATTTCATAAAATCTCCCCTGAAAACGGTTTGTATAGCTAGAAACATGGTATCTGCATTTGTACAAGGTATTATCCGTAAGATATCGCTATCTAACAGTTGTCATATCAGCCTCAGTCTTCTCAAGTCAATGGTGCTCAAGGCTCCGACTATTTCTCAGATAAATAATAATTAATAATTAAAATAAATAAAATATAAATATATTTTTAAAAAATTTCTCAGCATGGCCTCTGCCGGCACACACACAGTTTGCACAAAACGAGTGCAGCCTCATTGTAAATTTTTAACTAAATCAAGCCATTTTTGAGTTCAATAGCTGCTATTTTAATAAATGAATTTTGTTTATGTTATATTACAAATAATATTTAGCTATTTCTATTTTATTTCTCGTATCTAGTCACTTTTGTTCTATTTCTTAGTCACAAAAAGGTAATTTCAACATATCTCTGGCCACACTGCTTTAAATAAATAAGAAATCGAAACTTAGTCTCAGTACAAAATACGATATTAGGTAAATTTCTTTACCAAACTCTGTATTTTCTTGTATTTTATCGGAAATAAATTCTCCAAATTTTTAATACTTTCTAGGAATAGGAAAACGTTATTAGCCTTAAACTTTATTGCATAAAGATATTAATTCATAAAATATTTCCAACATTTTAATGGCTCAATACTTATGTTAAGCAACCTATTTTTCCTTATTGTAGATTTCAAGCTAACTCGAGGTCACAGTTACAATTAATTACACTTTTTCTTTTTCTTCAAAGTCTTCACTTACTTTGTAGAATCTAAGAAGTTTTTATATCACATTCATTTTAATTCCTAATCTACCGAAACTGATGACCAAACTTACATACCGGAAGCTATATATTAAATAAAATAATTAACTCTGCATCATTAGATGCATTTTTCATGTCTCAGACAAGCCATAACTGATCGAATTGCTGATGGAACTCGATACCTGTACGCACTGCGAGACTTTTCCCACTGACATTCACTTGGCAGCTTCACACCGATTTTCCGCCTTGCAACATGAAGACATCAAGGCATCGAAATCGGCATCGACTCAGGCATCGGCTGGCGGCGGCATCGTTAATTAGGCGATGCTGGACAGTTGCAGTGGCCGCGGCTAAACGCCCATTAAGGCGGCCCATTTGTCGCTGCCCCGCAGGAGCCCGGGGACCGGGGAACCGAAGGCGGCTCATAAATCTGACACAACTTTCACACATGCTTAAGATAAATCGTCGGGGGGCCAAAACAAAGGCCGCAGCCTCGCCATCTGACCAGAAGATGACTTGATTAGCCGCCGCGGACTGAAGACCGAAGACCGGCAGCGGGAAAGAGATATAGATATGTCGAGGCGGAGGAGCACTCTCATATACATCATCATTTGCCATCACGCCATGACTCCTGCAATGTCATAATTATTGGTTAGGATTCGCTCAACTTGCTGCTATTTGTTCCCCTCCTGGCAACCGTCGGGATCCTGCAGCGGCTCGTGTTGTGTGATTAATGGTGGCCCATCACGGCCAGTGGACGCGGGAGCAGAGACACCGCTGGAGCTGGAGCTGTAGCTGGAGCTGTATCTGCGAAATGTATCTGCGGCTACCTTGCTAGGCCTCCATGTGCCCTTTGTCTTTCGGTTGCCAGAGAGGCATTAAATCGTTTAGCCGCCTAATGTGCCAACTTGATGGATCACTCACGGCCTGATGAATTGTTGGCTCGGCGAATGGGGAGCGGAGATCGCAGCGGAGACTGCCCGCTGCTGGGATACTCCCGAAACCCCAGAAAAAAAAAGGCCCTTCCGATTAGAAAGGTTTATTTCGGCTATTAGAATTGGGTAATTGGAACCGTCTAACTATGGGAAAGTGCGAGGCACTCTGCCTGCGGTGGGTCGACGAGCTGAAACTTTATCTCACGGGAATACAACCTTAAGCTGAGCATCCTTTCAGTAGCTTTCGTTAAAAGAGTCTTTCGATTAGAAGGGTTCTTTTACCATTATTGGATTAGGTAACCGAAACCTCCTAACTATGTGTGAGAAATGTAAAGAGAAAGTGGAGTCTCTGGATTAATAGGAATTATTAGAGAGGAGTTTGTGATTCAGATTCAGATGGTAAAATAAATATGTGAAAACTCTTGGTTCTCAGTCCCTGGAATAGGCTTTGATTTTTGAAAAATGAGAAAAGAACAAACCTCATCCGTGGTGGCCCTTAAAAATGAAACCTTAGACCATTTTGACCGCAGAATTTTGCGTGGAAGTCCCCTGTGATAGCTTCTGGTAGCCAGATTTTTGGCACGGGCGACTCAAGGCCATTTTCACGCTCGACTGGAGCGACGAACTGGGGACTTGGCACGCTCGGCTTGAGCCCAGAAACCGAAAACTTGGATGCACGAATACGATATAAATTTTCCACACAATTGACTTGGCAGCGAGCTGGGCTGGGACTGGGGCTTAGCCGATATCTGGACAGGGACAGGGACAAGGACAAGGGCAAAGGGTTTACTGAAATCGGATACCCCGTGGCACCTAACCTAACCGAAGTGACACGTATGTAATTACCCGCCTGGACATGGCCAGCCGAAGGGTCTGGCTGTGCCGGCTGGGAAACCCGAGATGCATTGAAATGTTCCTTAATCGGCTCATGTCAGAGATTCCGCCTCGAATCGAATCGAATCGAATCGAACCCGAATCGAAACCCATTCAGGCTGCAAAGAATGCCGGAATGGTAACACGATCCGCTAGACCAACGAAAGATGCTCGCTTTAAATATGGCCCAAAGCTAGTTGCTGGGGAAAATCAATGAACCTGCGGGTAATTGCAATGTCAATAGCGCGACAAAATCAGGCGGAAGACGGAAAATTGCATCGCACTCGCCGTATTTCGAGTAATTGTGTCAATTCGAATTTCGAATTGAATGCCGTAAATTGTGTAAATATTTGGACAGGCAGAAAGAGCAGTCCCTGCTCCCGAGGGGCCCTCATCCCACTGCGCTCTTATGTCTCAGTGCCCTCTAAATGCAATCAACATTTATTTTATATTTATTCCCTTTTCCAGCCGGAGAGATCTGTTGACAAACGGGATTTAAATTTGCTCGCATTTGAATATTTCCAACCCTTGGGGCGGAGTGTTGTCCGCTTTTTTATCCGTGTCGAGCCAAGCCGAGCCTCTATCACTTGTCAATTGAACAAAAGGCCACATCCGGTGCTGCTGCTGCTGCCTGCCCTCTCAGCCATCCATCCATCGATGGAGAGTCATCCGCCTGCCGATGGCGATGACTCGAACCTGACTTCTTATTAATTTCTTTAATACACTTTCTACGCGGCATTGAAGAGTCCGACATTGAGGCTTCTCCAGCCATTCAGTTCATTCTTGGACTCTGGTTATCAGGTACACGGAGAGAAATTAATTATGGATTTATGATTTGCAGATATTGCTTTTTATTTATAATCTCGTTCGGTATGAACGAGGCATTAGGATTAATATATATTTATATTTTCATAGTGATGCCATTAAGTTATTCGAATTATTGAATTATATAAGGAGGTTTAAGCAGAACAGCGCCGGTTTTTGTCTCTCTCTCTCTCTCTCTCTGCAAATTTGGAAGGATTTACCACTAAAAAGAGATTATGAACCTTATTCTGCGCACCCCACCACAACATATGGTCCTTCGAGCCGGATATAGACCAGTGAAATATGGAAGTGTAGAGCTTTTGTGAACACCGTTTGTGTGTACACCTTTTAAATTTACAAAATCTATATTAACTCTGTGTTCAAGTCAATGTTGACTTCCTAAATGGGATGGAAATACCAATTAAAAGTTGCAGTTGACATTTAGAAAACTGCTAGAAAACTAAATTCATTTATGTTCCAACTACTTCTGCCCTTATTAAAGCTATGTACATATGGTGAATAGCCAACTAATCAAAGTTATCCATATAATTCTATTATTACAATTTTATTTACTCTAAATAATAGGGTTATAAATTCATTTGTTAATAGTTCCAGCTTCATTTGAGACAAAGGGAAAGGAACAGATAACTTCTTTATAATGTCGTAGGCTCTCTAGATACTTTTTCATTTAATCTAAAAATCATTATAATGTATCAGAATTGGTGTCCCTTCACTTTATATTTAAGGGGAAAACGTAAACGTTTTTCCAAATATTTTTTAATATCCCAGACATCGGATGTGTATGTTATTTTTATGATTAAAAAGAATCTTCTTGCAGACTCAAGAGCCAGCTTGGCTCTAAACGATGTCATTAGCAGCTTGATGCTAGAATTATTGGGGAATTCAGGCGTTAGCTGCCAATAACTTCTATTGAGATTAATTTCTACAGATATCTTACACAGTTAATCCATTTTTTAGCCGTGTACAGATCCAGCTACATCTCCCGCTCCCATTGGGATGGAGAGCTGGTTGTATATTTTTCTCACAAGCCACCGAAAACGGTAGTTGGTGTTGTGCAAACAGCGTCGAGTGGTCCGGACTCAGCTCCCTCGGATCGCAGCCGGGGAATAAGCATGGGTCTCTGGCTCAGGTCCAGGCCTGGGCATGGGTATGGGTACTTATGGGGCTCGAGGGCTCTGTCCGAGCGCCCTGACAAGTGGGCCCTCCGCCTCGGATATCGATGGGGGATGGGAATCGGAATGGAGTCGGAGATGGAGCTGGGAATATCTGCTTCTGCACCTTCCTTTCTTCATTAGAATTCGAGAGAGGCCGCCGAGAGGCTGGGAATCGATGAGCAAAACCTCTTCAAACTCAGTTCGAGCTTCTCCCTGCATTTGTATCTTTATATTCGTTCCCGTCCCCCATCGGCAAGTGCGTGTTTGTTATTTTGATTGATAATTGACATTTACAACATATTTGCTGTGAGCTCAGCTTTATTACACTTCACTCACTCCGATTCCGCTTCCCATTCTCGCTCCCATTATTTTGATTTCTGCTGGCACATTTCGTGTTCTCGCTCGGACGCCCACTGTGCCCCTA
Organism: Drosophila auraria; assembly: GCA_008042615.1. Taxonomy (NCBI): domain Eukaryota; kingdom Metazoa; phylum Arthropoda; class Insecta; order Diptera; family Drosophilidae; genus Drosophila; species Drosophila auraria. The sequence continues at coordinate 20,528 of VNJW01003809.1, read as the reverse complement.
ATTTGGCCATCGCCTCAGCTCGAGATGGATGCACGGATGTGGGCGAATCTCATCGCATCTCCATCTCCATCTTCAGCCCATCTCCAGTGGCTGTCCACGAGCCACGCATTTCGCTTGCCGGGTAATTCACGCAATAAAAGCATCGGCGCGAGGCGGATTCAGTGGAATCAGTGCCCTCAATGGATTCAGTGGCTCGGCCTGGCCAAGAGCTTCGTATCGCTGTCGTGCATCGTCGAGTGGCAATTGTAATTGATCAAAATCAAGTCTCGAGCCGGGGCTTTGCCTTAATGAATTTGCACAATAGAAGCTTCTGGGCAACCGTTTTGTTTTCTCTAATGATTCGCCAACTGGTCGGTGATTCACATGAGCAGCGGGAGAAATCCACTGACACAATCCAGAACCAAATGATGTTCAAATTGATTGTGATCATTACTAATTTGGGGGTGGAAACTAAATTACATTTATAGAAACAAATATTTTTGAATAAATTATTGAATCTCTTAAATCATTGAAGCCTGTTCTCATTGGAGTTAAGCTCTTATATTTAGGTTTAAGTATGTGAACAAATCTTAATTTAATATATGTTAAAATTTAAGAAAGGAATAATAATCAAGATAATGTACTTTCAGGAAGAACAACAGAGATATTAGAAAAACGTTTGAAACCTCTGGAGCTTAAAGACCCATTCATGTATCAATTAATCCATACTGCAAAAGAAGAAAAATTACACATATACCCAATCAAGAAGCGTGGAACAAAAACCCCATTCTTAATATATGTTTCTTAAATAGATATAGCTACATTCTAGTGGGGGCTACTGTAAGATACCCTGTATTAAAAGCTTTGGACTTTGAAGAATGCTCTTAGAGTCCCTGAGAGAGAATCTCACGATGTGTTCTTACGGACAGAAAAACGGATGGACGGAAAAGCGACATTGGCTCACTCGCTGGTGATGGTTGTTAAGAAAGTCCTATACGGACTTTTCTGTGCCTGTTCTTCTTCATTTTCAGTTAACACTAATAAATATATATACCATTTGACTAAACTTAAAGTTATTTTCGCGGATCGCTTCTATGACAGCACTAATACAATTAAAATTGCATTGCTTAAATCGTCAAAACCGAAAGCAAATTATCTTTAAATATATAAAGATTGTTGACAGAAAGTTGACATGTTTTAAAATGAGAGAATTATATAAAGAAGATGTCTGGTGAATCTGAATATGTATCTATGTTCTTTATAGAGTCAGAAATGTCTCCCTTAAGCCGTTGCAAATATTTTATTTAAACTGAATTTCCGAAAGAGTTCTTCTCTGGTCGTAAGTGTAATACACATGATGTAATTTTTATGATAAATTAAAATTTTAAATGCCTTTAAAACAACCAAGTAATAACAACTTTTACAGCTCATTTTTCCCCTGCGATCTTAAACGATGCCAGTTGCCTTACAACACGATTACCGAATCAATATCCAAGGTAATGCTGGATTAATTACGTTCCCATCCGCTCCCCAATGGGCTTGCACGCCTCAAGAGGTTCCTCTGAATTGGACAAATGGTGATGACTGGGGCATCTGGGAGCGCTGCAGTAACCCATTCGTGTGCTTGCCCAGAATTCCTGTGTAATGTGCGGCAATCTTGATTTTGAATATCTTGCAGGTTGCAGGTTGCAGCTCTCCCAGCACCCCATACTCCATACTCCGAACTCCTTACTCTATTTGCAATGGCCACTTGGCGGCTGGAGGCATCAGAGCATGACAAGTCTGCAGCGCCGAGTTTCCGCCGTAACGACTGAAGTCGAGTTGAGTCGATCAATCTCCGATGTCTTAATTACTCAATTCGGGAGCGGGAAACGCGCCGCTGCCTTTCTCCGCCGAGCCTTTCTAATGGAGTGGATGTGGATGTGGATTGGAGCTGTGTATTTGATTGATTTACCATCTCGACCGGGGCCACAACAACCGTTTGACATCGTGGCTCCTTCTGGCTTCACGATCTTTTTTCTCAGCTACCAGCTGCCTCTAAATACCCTATCTTGGAGGGTGCTATGATGTTGCCAGGAGACTGAGATTTAAGAAACAATCTTGGTCAGTCTTAAACAGTGGGGCTTACAGTCCTTACTCGCCAGTCAGCAAATTTCTCTGCACGACCTCTGCCGGCACACACACAATATGCACAAGCAGAACAGAAGAATCAATCGTCATTTTGTGGGTAAGTCTGACCTTGTCTTAAGTAATGTATCTATATTTTTAGTCATATTCATTTTATTTCTCATATTTAGTCAATTTGTTTAAGTTCTTGGTCCCGCAAAGGCAATTCAAAAATGTCAATCAATTGCTTAGGCGCCACTGATCTAAAACCATGAACGAGTTTTAGCAGTCGGTTCGCATAATTTCGAGTAAAGCAATAAATGATTGTATTTAATGTCGTACAAATACAGCGATCTATTTCTAAACCTACCAATAGACACCTTGATACCTGCACAGATAATTTTTCAGGCAAAATGGACTCAAAATGAGAAACTATGTACTCAAAAAATGACCAAGTCCATTTGTTCTTACTTTGAGATGGTTTTCACTCAGTTTGATAGATTTACATAAATACTCATATTGAGAATTTTATTACATTTTTGAGAACTTTTATGCTCAAGGAAAGTACAAAATGTATTTACTCAGTTAGAGTACATAAATGATCATATTGAGAATTTTACTACTTTTTTGAGAACTTTTATAAAAGAGAGAACTTTTCAGGAAATTACAAAATGTATTTAATTTCACAATGAATTATTCTCAATATAGGCTACAGTCCCCTTTGATGATTAAACCAGTGATCCCACTATAAGCTGTTCAAACTTTAGGGGTCTATGTCCTGATACTGACCGTACTATATAGAAGGCATTTCTTAGGAAGGGCCTTACCAATCTTATTTTCTACTTCGTTTTCGAACAATATGGCTTGGTTAGATGTACAAAGGTAGTGTTACCAGGGTAGCAACCCCATTGAAGATCACATTTTCTTTGCATGTCAATAACTATTTGGTAATTATAGGTAAGGGTGCTATTAAATGTAAAAAGAATGAAAAAGAATATAAATAGAAACTTATTATGGTCGAACTTAGCATTTCTTGTAAGGATGTATAGCTGTTTTCGGTATCAAACTTGCTAAGGAAGATACTTTCGAAACCTTAAACTCCTTCAGAAGTTAGGGTGCTCTCAAGTTCGGCCCGGAAAGTGAACCTTCCTTCCGTTCTCCGACTGACTCCGTCTGTCGACTGTCTCTGCCCGTTCGCACAAGTGCAGTAGCAAAAATGTTAACAATTTTTCAGCGCACAATGCTTGAACAGTCAGCGCCTGGTCTCGGGTCTGGTTTGGTTTGGTGCCCGGTTAGAATGGTCCCCCTCCTCGGCACCCTTTCGGCACTGTCTGCCGCCTGGCGCTGTCGAAGTTGTCTGGCCGTCGCATATGAACGGCTTTTAATTTCATATTTTTTATATGGACACCGAGCATATTTGTGCCTCCAGTGCGCCTTTTTGTCTCATCTCTGGGGGCTTTTGCCGCCGCCGCCGCCGCTGCTTAATAACACGATGACTACACGAAACCTCGAAAAACTCGAATTCAGGCGGGGATCGGACTGGGGGCTTGGGATCCGCGGATCGAGTGCGGATGGAGCTGTAATGGCGGCGTATCCGTGGCTGCTGCTGCTTTACAAGCGAAATAATCGCCATCATTTTAACTAATGACCCGCTCGCATCTGTTTTTTTTTTTCCATGTGGATCTTCGATGCGTACTTCTTATTTTTCTTGATTTTTTCCCTTAGTAACTTCTTATTTTTTTCGGCTACGCTTGGCGCTTTGTGCAGATTCATTCAATTTGAGACGAGGCCGCTGCCGCTGTGGCTCCTAACTTAATAAACACGGGGATCGCTGGGGATGGGATCGCGAGCTCTCAGGTTGCCGGGTTTCCAAGGAATGCCAAATGTTGTCTCGATTTCTTTTACTTTTCCTTTTCCCTCTTGCTCTTTTTGTGAGCAGGTAGAACTTGAAATATTTGCGCATCTGCAGGAGCAGCCAAACACTTGAGTGGACTCTGCGACTGCGACTGCGACTGAGGATTTCTTGCAGTGTCATCCCACTTAACTTGCCTTCTTTCACTTGGAGCGGAGCCGGGATCTTCTTCATTTCAACTTCGCGCGAATTGGTCGAGTTTTAACTTCTCCTGGCCATATTTCGCAAGCGGTTGCACCTTTCCAGCTGAAGCATGAGCTGCGTTTACACTGTCATCATCATCATCGCCATCATCATCGGGCGTCGTACATTGTCTCCTTCAGGTCGGTCTCTGGACCTGGCCCATACCCAGACCCAGACCCTTCATCGTCGGCGGTCAGTTTAATGTGGCCAAAAAGCGGAGACCGCAACAAACAGCAGAAATCGAGAACGCTTCACTGGGTGCCGCCACCGCTGCCGCAGATCGGCACGGATCAATGAAATGGAAACGCTCCTGTGCGATCCCCCCACCGAGCTCTGAGCTCCACCTCCTGACCTGGTCCCCCAATGAATCCGGGGACGGTATCGATTTACCCAGCCCTTCTCGGGTTTCCCAATCTGGCTGACTCTCTTCTAGCCCCGTCTAACTCTAATGGTTAATTAAGTTGGCCCGCAGACTCACCGATTCTTGGCCGCGGCGGCCCGATCCCGCTGGCGTCGGTTCTTGAACCAGTTGCCCACTTGCGTGGGATTCAGGCCGGTGGCCTTGGCCAGCTCCCGCTTCTTGGTGGGATTCGGATACGGATCCTGAAGGTACCATTCGCGCAGTAGGCTCCGCGTGCGCTCCTTGAAGCAGTGCGTCTTCTGCTCGCCATCCCAGATCGTCGGCGGCAGGGGAAACTTTTTGCGCACTCGATACTTGTCCACGGGGCCTGAAAAGTAGCGATTGCAATAAAAGGGTTAAATATAAGAAAAGTGTTAAATATGTTTCTGATTCACTTTTATCAGTAAAGAGATATTGTTAGTAAAATCTATTAAGTTGTTATGTACAATTTATTGCTAAAGTTTGAGCTATAAGTTAAGCTATACGTAAAATAAATATTATTATCTTAGGGAAAAGTCGATTCTAAAGGAGAAGGTGGATTTTAGTCAAAAATAATAATTATTAACAATTATAAATTCTACTAAATAAATTTCAAAGCTTAAATGATAACTTTAAAAGAGATACATAGGAATAGTAAAAATATATGGAAGTAATTTCCTTGAACCTTATATTAATTTAAATATTTACAACTATTTTGATAACAATAAGATATTTTTATTAACTTGAATATTAAGATATTGATAAATAGTCATAATAGTAATGATAATTTTCAGTAAAGAAATAACTGACACTATTTGATGTTGTACAAATACAGCGATATATTTTTAAGCCTACCAATAGAAACCTTAATGCCTACACAGAGAGAATTTGTAAGGAAAAGTAGACTCAAAATGAGAAAATGTGTACTCAAAGTTTGAGTACAATTTTTAAGAACATAAACACTCATATTGAAAATTTTATTACGTTTTTGAGAACCTTTATGCTCAAGGAAAGTTCAAAATGTATCTAATTTAAGAACGAATCATTCGAAGATAGATAAACAATACCTTAATAATCAATATAATGATAGTTAATCTAAATATATATTATTATTATCAAATTAGTTGTAAATATTTAAATTTCGTAAAAATTGCGTATTCGACATGTGGGCCTTGGCATTTCTTTTAGTGGAAATTTTAAACTTTATTTTTCAACTGGAATTTCAGCTTTTAAAATGTCTTTAATAAATATTTATCATTATGAAAATGTCATTATTAAAATTTTAATTAAAAAAGTTTTTATTTTCTTTTAATTGTTGCTTACAAGCATGCTAACATTTTAGGTGTAGGTTTAGGGAGCGTTTAAATAATTTAATTGGGTTATCTCTCACATTAACACGTTAGAAAATACTATTTTCATAGCCGGAATTTTATATGTCCGCGAAATTTTAACAGTGATGGTAGAAAAAGGACGTTCGAGACCTTTACTGATTACTTAAAAAAATATCTGTTGTTAATTTGTAATCAAAGTTGGACCTTTAATAATAACTAAAGTTTCAAAACTTTTCCTTATTTTCCTTAAAAATACATATATACTGGGCTTATGCTATGGAGTTCATGCATGGTAACGAGTACATGAATGTTACCGAATGCATGAATTGAATGCATGAATTCGGTCTAGCATAACCCCAATAACAGTTATACTAGATAATAACCTTAATATAAAACATTCTTCATAAATAAACATATTTTGTGTATCTACTTAGACGGGCAAATAATATAAAAAGAAGAAATTGTCTTTGTGATCAACCGCTTAAAATAAGTTCTTATAAAAGTGATACTTCACTACAAATATGGCCAATAGGGATAGTTTAAAGTGTTGTTAAGATGAGAAAAAGTCATCGTTGTTAAGGAAACCTGAATTAGAATCTGTATGAATGAAACAAAATGTATTTTCCCAGTATAACGTATTTAAGTGAGTACTTTAGGTTAATTAGAGCATAGACACCAATGAATAATACCAGAACCATTAAATTTTATAATGAATTTATATGGCATATTTGTTTTACATAGAAAGTATAGTCGAGTCTTGATTTACGTAAATGAAATTACTAGATGAACTAGACCTCGAGTTGGCTAAACCTCAAATTAAATAGGGAAAATGTATCTTTTCATAAAAAGTTTACCTCATTTTCCTATTTTATACTCAAATATGTGTATTTAAAGAAAAGTTAAAGCCAGTTAAAACCAAAGTGGGTAATAAATCGGGATAAAATGTAGAAATACTTGCTTGCGCTTGTATGTAAACATTCAATTACAATTTAGCTTTTGCTTATAAGCAAAGTTTTCTGTATTTGGGCATTTATTTGTATGTTAACTTGGCTAGAATTAAGGCTTACTCACCCAGTGATCGACCGCGCAGCTTCTCGGCCTCAATGTAGTGGGCCTCCAGCCACATGGCCTGCAGCTTGCCGTAGGACGCCTTAGTAAACTTATGATTCTCTATTATTGCATACAGTTCCCTGGAAAGAGAGTCCAGTGATAACTGTGAGTGTGCTGCGAGCTTAGTTCAACCCCATCAACCCTCTGGGACTGTGAGATGTCCCGCTGGGAAAGCCATTCCCTCCCATTCCCGCCCCAGCGAGTCACACCCCGCGCTCGACGGGCGTCCCAAGCCCGCCATATGGATTTTGAAACAATTTCATAAGCATTTATTGTCGTCACTGGCGCTGACAGCTCAGTTGAGTCCGTCAAATGGTTTTAATTGGAAGTCGTTTATTTACCGAGTCAAAGCAATCAAATCACTTGCATCGCCCGATCTGTAGGTATATATGAACCATTATTTTAATGTACGTACATGCCCGGCGACATTGATTGATTGTACTCGAATTACATAGCTATTCGGGCTTCATTCGATATTCGATTTGACATAGATGAGATGCAAAACCCGATGCGGCCGTTTATAGTTTATAGTTGTGACTGCCAGAGCCGATCGGATAATTGTCGCTATCGCTATCGATTCCCGCGGACCCGTTTGCCCACTTGAGGAACTTGAGGAACGGGTCTAGCAGTGTCTATGGACCCCTTAACCCCCATGAGCCTCCCAACTCCACAAAAAGCTAATCTCTCGCGGTCCTTTGTCTCTGCTCATTGCGAAATTCCATTGCCAATTTCCGGTCGTCTTAGAAGCTATGTGAGGATGTGAGCTGAAATGTGAGACTATATTTAAGCTGGCGACGGAAGACCCTGCTCGGGAACGGGTCGGGAACGGGAACCTATTGTTCGGTCGGTGTTTTATTAATCAAGCCTGCTCCAGTCAGTCAGTTCTTTAATTAGTAAATTAATCCCTTTGTTTATTAATTTAGCGTCTCATTGTGCCCTCATTAAGCTGTCGTCGCAGCCAAGCAAAACTATCGGATGACCGAGGGTTAATCAGGACAGCAGCGAAGGCAGTGACATCCGAGCTGAGAGCTTTTGAATCCAAATCCCACTCAGCATCCGATTTGAACTCCTACCTGAAGTTGCCCACATGGTAGGCGACGACGGCGCGGGCCCGGAGCACCGCCTCGCAGTTGAGGATCTCGTGCATGTTGGGCAGGGCCACCGGCAGGCTCCAGAGGAAGCGGGCCAGGCGCTCGATGTCGCCGGAGTCCTCCAGGGTCTTGCACACGATCTCCACCTGGGCGGCGGAGAAGGCCAGCGTGGGTACGGCCAGGATGGGGCTGGGTGCTATAATCTGGTGGTGCGTGGGCGAGAAGCTCTCTGAGGGCGGCTGTTTGCCCTCCGTCGGTCCAACGGCCATTTTATTCGTTGAATCCACTGTGACCAAATGGGCATACTCCTCTCCACCGGAACGAAGCAATCTTGCTGGGCACGGCACACACTCTTTCACGTTTCTTGCTTCTTTCTAGGATTTTGAAATGGTTTTAATGGGTTTTGTGGGTCACTTTAGCACTTGACACGCGCGATCTCGATGGAGGATCTTGTGGCCACCGACTGTGGCTGCCCGGATGGCGTACGAATCCAAATGATTGCCAATGAGCCAGCTCATGAATGCGATACCCGTGCCCGGTCCACGAGCGGAGGAGCGCGACTGCTGCTCCACATCGAAACGGGGGGATTTGGCAATGGATATAAGCGATACCGAGACGCCGAGTTACCGAGACACCGAGATACCGACCGGAGAGAGCGACCAACCAAACGGCTAACCGAGCGCGCAAAAAATACGTCAAATAATGGTCTTGTAACTGAGCTGCCCACTAGGCGACGGATGGAGCGGTACAGAAGCTATAGAAGCTATAGGCAGCAGCGGCGGCAGCGACAGAGGCAGCACCAGTAGCAGCAGCACAACAATGACGCGCCACAGATACAGATACTCTGGCAGGCAGGCAGGCAGCTCCGGCTGCTAATGCCACTGCTACCGCCTGCTGCCTGCTGCCAGCTGCAGACACAGATACAGCCACAGATACAGATACAGATACAGCTAGGAAAAAGATATGGAAACAGAAACGAGTTGCCACCAATACCAGCTAACAGCCAGCAACCAGTTTGTCGCACACAGATACGCTACAGCGGCAGCTACAGACACGGATACGGATACGGATGCGAAGCACCACCATACCAGGCCACTGGTTACGGGGTGGGCGTGGTTGCTGCTCGCTGCAACTACAGCCATCCCTGTCTGGCCAATGGCCTGGCAGCTTGCGAGCTCGTGCTGCCGTCTCTTTCCAGCGCCTGCGGTGGTGGCATTGCCTTCACGGGTCACGTTTAAATGAATTGTACATAAGACCCACACACACTCACTCGCACTCGCACAACTTATACAGTTGCAATTGCAGGATAACAACGGGGCTTATTCCAGGGGTTCCACAGGAGGGGAGGCAGCTCAGATATTGATAAAGAAATCAAATAAAACGAGCGAGCGAGCAGAGCCTGTCAGGCAGCCGCACAGCCGCACAGTGGAACGAGATCTGCCGGATTACGATAATAGCCGACCAGAGCAAATTAAACGGAACTTGTTTGCCAAAGCGATGGTCTCAGGTCACGGGGTTTTCAGTGGAACTAGCTCTCGCTGGAGTTTATCAATTACACGGAGCAAATTACGAAAAAAGAATAGGAATAAATCATAATATCACTGACTTACAGCTCTCAAATATTAAATTATTTGTTAGATACAATTATTATGGTCTAAAATTTATTAAATAGCACTAATAAAATCCTTATTGTTAATGGGAAACGTAAAATTAAATGTATAATCATTATGATGACATTTTTATTTGCAAACCTATAGTGCCTACGGTCCCTGAACAAATTATGGTAAATTCGGTAAACCATTAAATGAATTAAGCAAAAAGAATAGACAGAAAATAAAATAATATAGGTTTATTATAAAAATGAAACATGCTAGAGAATCAAAAAAGGAATTTGCAAACTGTTGACTTTTTCACAGAACGTTAAAGAACGTCAGCATCGGATACTGATGATGGAAATGTGGCTCCCTTATCTAATCCTGCTTCATTTACAATAACTCTCAATAAACTCTCTGGCATTAGGTCAAGTCAATTAATTATGTTAATATATAAGTCGGCAAGATCATTCTTCAAATTAAAAATAAAAATCTTATTTAAATACTACATTTTACATTTACAAAGTTTTTCAAGTTTCTATATCATATAATTCATTGTACCAATAAATAATTCATTATGCAATCTCAAAGCTCTCAATCTAAACAAATTAATAATAACCACTTTCAACTTGTTGATATATTAAATCACTACTTGCTTTATCGAATCTATTACTGGGCTTATACACAGACTCGAATACATTTATCTGTACTGATAGATGAGGTGCCAGACCTGTAAAATGAGTATTTTCAGCGTTTAGAGTTCAGCTGATACCGCCACATCATTTCATGTTTTAGATGCATAAATTCGCCCTATATTAAACCCAGTATATTACTGTTTAATAAACAGATCAAAATATTTATTTAATAGGTCTGACATCTCATCTGTCAGTATAAATTCGAGTCTGTGTATAAACCCCTTCCCAGTAAGAAATTCAAGATAATCAGTTACAGATATTAGTGGGAGATACTAGTGAGCTTAAATAAAACTTAAACTTAAAACCGCCAGACTTTTTCAAGTGAAGCCCTGCAGATTTTTGTGATCCCCTTCTTAAGATCTGTAATTAAACTAAAAATAAATTGCAATATGCTTTTTTATAAACTCATTGCAATATGTTCGCTCCACAGTAAGCGTGGCATATTGTATAAGTGTAGCAAAATGTTTGACACCATGTGGTCTGGCAACCTCTGCTACCACCACCACGTTCCGTCCCGTCCCGCGGCTCCTCCGTTTCCCCTACTTCAACTGCTTCTGCTGCCTTCCTGTAAGCCATCTCCTTATGCCAGGACGACCGACCCTCCATCTCCATCCCGGCTCCGTCCTTGAGTATATAGCCGAACGAACACACAAAATCACGTTTTCATTTTGGCAAAAAGGGAACTTTTGATTATGCCCGCCGAATGAATAAGGGAAATATTCACGAGCAAAGTTTTTATTGTGGCGCTGTCACTGGTGTTGGTTTTAGCAGTGGTTTTCATGGTGCTTCATCATCCTCGGGACTTGACAGGATCCGGAAATACCCAGGTGGGATGGCGGGCAGGGAACACGCTAATGTATCGTTCGCGCTTTGTCCGGAGTGTTAACAGATTAGTTGTTTACATGCCACAAGTAAATGAGTTTTCAAAACGTAGCCGAAGGGGCTTCAAAGGCGCCGCGCCTGCCACCTCGCCACCTTGCCGCCTCACTACCTCCCCCATTACCTCCCCCATTGCCTCCCCCATTAACAGCTCCTTGCACAATCACTGTAAAAGTGCGAGTACATACGTATTACGTATGTATGCATGTATAGGGCACGCATACAAGCACGCGAACATCGCCATTGCTGGCTGGCTCTGTCTCTTTCCCACCCCCTAGGCTTGACATGCCCACCCCCTACACTGAAAAGAATAGAAGCTGAAATCAATGCGATATTAATTTTTATACCCTTGCAGAGGGTATTATAATTTTACCATGATATATGCAACGCAGTGAAGGAGGCATCTCCGACCCCGTAAAGAATATATATTCTTGATCAGCATCACCAGCCGAGTTGATCTAGCCATGTCCGTCTGTCTGTCTGTCCGTCTGTCTGTCCGTCTGTCCGTCTGCCTGTCCGTCTGTCGGTTTCTACGCGAACTAGTCTCTCAGTTTTTTAGCTATCGGGCTAACTTTCAGCATAGTCTTATTTCTTTATATATGTCGAAAAGGCCGAAATCGGATCACTATATCCTATAGCTGCCATAGAAATGATGGCGAAATTAATGTAAAAACATTTTTAACTTTTTTGTTTTTCAACGTATATTAATAAATTTCAAGATATAGCAGTTTTTTACGGTTATAGAATTACGGTTTTAATTTCATTTAGATCGAACAACTTTATCATATAGCTTCCATAGCTTTAAATGAAATTGTAAAATTCTACATGTAAAATGTAAGATTCAATATGTAAGATGTAAAATGTTTACAAACTAAGATATTTTTTTAACTGTAACCAAAATAAATAGATTTTCAATAATCCAATTGCAGACTGCAAGGGTATACAAATTTCGGTTTACCGAAGATAACTTTCTTTCTTGTTTAATTTGAATGCAAAAATATTTATCAAGGTCGTTTCTGTGGCGTATTCTACAAGTCGTAAAAAAATATTAATAAACCCTGTTAGAATTGCTTTTGTGCCCGTAAGTACTACTATTAGTACACTTCTATGTATAGAATCGATATTATTAAGTATTATATCTATAATACATTCGTAGTACTGGTTGAAGTATATTTTTTTAGGCAACGCGTAGTAAATTTTAACTTTTGTTTGTGTTTTTTTGTGTAGATATGAGAGAGAAATATGTTAAATTTAATGCAATATTGCCTACAAAATGGCTATGGCTAAAATATAGATTTTTAACGCTAAAAAAGTGTAGATCTAGCCACAACATTTTAATTTAGCCACATTGGTTTGTTGTGCATACTGTGCGTGTGCTGGCAGAGGCCGTGCTAAGATATTTTCGAAGTAGGATTGTGATCACCACTAAATTAAACCGATAAAATGTATTTTTTTCGTTAAGATCCAATGTTGTCTAGATTGGTCTAATAATTGTTTCTGTTGTAACTATTAGTTCTAGCCGATTAATATTCCTCTTTGATGTGGGAATATTTATTAAAAAGTTATTCGGAAAAATAAATCCGATATCTTATAAGTAAATTGATAGTAAGTAAATCGATTAGAACCAAATGGGCACACTGACATGGTTAAATCTACTCTCCTGCTGATGATAATAAATAATTTAATAAATATAATCTAATAAAATATTTATTTATCCTCAATTAATATAACGTTTTTTTCTCTGTTCCTCCCAACCCCCTCCTCTGCCAACCATCCGCTTGGCTCTTGTTAAATCTGAACGATGACTTTTTGAGTAGTTGGTTGAACATTTTTGGACAATTGCATTACGTGAGCGGCAAACGCTGCTCTGCCAGTGAGGGTGTGTGTGTGCTTGATGGTGTATGTGTACCAGACGTCACATAGATACAGCTACAGGCGAGATACATCGGCTCGAAAAATGATAGCGCACGCATTGCGCCAGCTCCCACATGGCCACATTATGTGCTGCCCGCGCTGCCTCCTCTGCCGCTGAATCCGCAGTATCCTCTGAATGCGCTCATTATGGTATCGATCACCTTTCATGCGCCACAATTGGGAGCGGAGTAAGAGATACAACCGAATCATGGACAATACAGGCGCAGATACAAGCCGAAATGCAAATGTAATATTGTAAGCGCCTCGGGGTATTCTTGAGGTAAATAAGGGAAGGAATAATACAGATGGCAGCTTTGAAGGGGTGTAAAAAAATATATTGAACGTATCTATTTTTGGGAGCCCATCACATTTTTGTAACTTGAGCCAGCAGGTGAATTATGCAAAATCATTTTATACATATAAATCCTTAAAGAAATAAAGACTTCCTTTATAAAAATTAAATTTTAAGCTGCATAATCTAAGCTTATCCTAAAACCTGTAACAACATTTTCCTTGGAACCCCTACAAATATCTGCACTCTGCTTGATCCTCCCCAAGAATCTGATTGAATTAGTTACTAAAATATACATTTCTGAATCAATAAGCCTGAGAAGCTGCCCCTTAGCTCACTTCCCTTCCGTCGTGAACTTCAAAAAGCAATCGCAATCCCATTTGAATTGCCTAACGAACCGTGGATTTTCGTTTGGGGTACACTCCGAGCCGAGCGTATAATGTCATATTGTTGACAATTGCGCTTGCGGTGCTAATCAAAATATCCAACTCCGTAACTCCGTGGAACTCCGCCGGAGTGAGTTGCTCCGGTCAAGTGTGTCACTGGCCCAATCGAATCATACGCCCAGTGGTCCAGTAAATGACGAAATTTGCGCGCCAAGGCGGCTCGGCTCCACTCACCCTTTTTGGCCATTATGAGCCGTGTAATTAGGCCAAATGCGCACACACCGCTATAAGGCCCGGTCGAGTTCGTTGCGTTTTGCGAAAACAATTAAAAGGCAATTAAAAGCAATTTTTTGATGATCGCTTCAGCAGCGGGCTTTAAAGGCTTTCCCAGTCGCCACACAAAGGCAACCGCAATCAACAAAGGACAACCACATTTGGCTGGCTTTGTGGGGAGCCCGCGGCCAGAAAGTAAATGTCTATTATTGCAGTCTAGTGTGCTCTGCCTACATATGGTGGGGTTATGGCCGAGCTTCCCCAGAAAGCTCGTATAATTCAAATGTACTCGCCTTTTTTAGTTTGGGTTTCGGGTTTTCCACCCTCCGGCTGGGCTGCCCTTTGTCTGCTCCTCAATTTGTTTAAGATAATTTAATCTGATTCCATGTACCTGAATATTTATATGGGTGACAGTGGGACGACGAGGGTTGTTGGACGCAAATGCCACAGTGGATATTCAAGGAGCAACACCTCGATGTCAATCATGCTTTATTGTATTTAATTTTTTATAGGTGTTCCCAAGGCGCAACTTATATTTTTCACCACGACTGACCCGAGTGTATGGTGTAATATGGGTTGGAGGACCCCACACGGGGTCCTTCAAAAAGGGATCCAAATTCAATTTAAACGTTACACAAAATCGTTTTCCCTTTGTCGTGAATTTCGTTTGTGAGTTCGTTAACCTAGCCCGAAGGTTATAAAATTTTCGGCCAAAAATACCAAAGGCAGGAATAACAACAAACTTGGTAATTAAAAGGTTTCGTCGCTGCAAATATTTAATATTTTAATTTATACGAAATTCAATAAATCGAGAAATGAAAAAGCAGGAATCGCCGGCTCAGTGATTGAGAATGAAGATGAAATAACTTTATAAGCAAGTGGTGACGGCCGAGGGCTGTGAGGGGGCCAGGATGTGGCATCGATGATGAAAGATCGGCGCTGTGGCGAGGTATTCGTTTAATTTACATCGTTATTGTTGCCCTGCTCTGCTCCAGCTCCTGTTCCTCTTCCTGCAGACGCGCCGGCGTTTAGAGCAAAGTCTCTCAAGGAGCCTAGAGGAGTCCCAAGTCCCGAGTCCCAAGTCAAAGTTAAAGTTGCAGTCGCATTTTTATACCCATCACTTTGAAGGGAACAAGGGTATTTTCAGTTTGTTTGTCATAAAGTAACATGTAGAGGAAGGAATATAATTAGATTCTACACTATTCTTTAGCTTTGGACAATTATAGATCTGGATTATGGTATATAAATTCGAGAATCCAGTGACGGAGTGTACGGAGTAAAGAAGAAGAGGCTTCGAATCGCCTTTATCTTTGTGCATCAAGGGACCTCGGGTCCACTGCCTGTCCATCTCTGTTTTAGAAAGATATAAGAAAAAGCATCACCACAGAGGTGGTGTATGGACACTTGATCTTTTTTAGACATAATGGTAAAGAGAAACATCTTCTCCAACACCTGAATATATGATAAAGGGAACCTCATATACTGATATTCCCAAATAGTCAGCGCTTTCCTTTTCCAGGATATCTCAGAGTCGTTTCCCTCGACCATATCATTCCCACTGTGCTCGCTCCTGGTGCGATTGGGCTGCATTCCATAGTCATAAGGCCCGACGGCGGCTGCGGCGGCCCCAAGAAATATCTTTGGGCATTAGGTTGCGCAGGAATGCCAGCGATTCGTGGCAAATGTATTGAGCTGCATTTAATAATTATGATGGGGACGTGGTCGCGAACCGAACCGCACTCTCAGACCCTACTTTTCGGCTGTTCTGTTCCGCCTAATGGATATGTCAGACAGCGACGGCGACGGCAACTGACCGAGCGGCTCAGTGTCATCTGCTCGCCCAACGGCAGCAGGAGCACCAGAGCGGGAGCTGGAGCATTTGGACGCGGCTACTGTTTGGTCAGCACTGGGCATATTAATCAACGCACCGAAGGCGCAGAGCTGGCAGGAGAACGAGCATCCTCGTCATCATCGTCATCCCCATCGTCAAGTGATACGCGGCACGGAACATGCGTGAAATCTTCTGGCCAGAGCAAGATTAAGTCAGGTCAGTGGCAGTGCCAGAAGGGGCTAGGTAGTTTGAAAATAAGGAAATATTATTGAAATATCAATTTATTTTACAAAGATTTTAAAGAGACAGCAAATAAGAACCAAAATGTTTGATGTAGAGAAACCCTTTATAGAGCAACTACCTATAGGTAGGTTAAGGTATACCTTACTAGACAGTACAGTACTCTATACAGCCGAACTACCTTGTACATGGGTATTGACTGACTATGGTAAACGAACGAAATATATATATGGATACTTCGTGGACTGACCCCATTGTAAGTGAACGCCGAACCACAGAGAAAATGTGAGTTTTATGAAGTTGTTGTCTGATTTGCCTTTGTGGAGTGATGGGTAGTGTGCTGGACTATGAATCTATAGGTCCTGAGTACGAGTCCGAATCGTTACAATTATGCTTGTGAGAATTCTTAATATAAATTATGTATAATAAATAAATTCCTTTAAGCTTAACATATTAACTTACAGAAGCTATGTCAACAAAAATAAAATATTGCTATTGTAATGTTTTTTTGGCTTAATAAATATAAATTAATAAATACATAATTCGTAATATCAAAGTATTTTTATGCTCTAAGAGTTCGAGTATCTGAAATAATTTAAAGAAATTTATTATAAAAGAAACCTTGCAGTATCACTCGAACGCACCCCCTTCGTACGCCCCTGCTGGTCCTCAACGTGTGTATACTTACCTGTGGCTGGACTTTTTGCGACAGTTTCACCAGTCGTGCCACTTTTGATATTGCCATCGCCACGCAAAAAGTGTGAAATTGTCGGACTACTGGAGGAGCAGCCACCAATTGGACGAGGAGTGCCACTCCGGGATCGGACGGTTCGCCTGGTGGTTTAATTAAGTCATTAACACCAGGACTGCCAGTGGGGAACTTCTTTTCCATCTTCCTCTCGCCCGCCACCACACCTCTCAGTCTCCTTGTCCCTGGGCACAATATCGAATTTGCCATATTTGGTCAGAATAATCGGACCGAAAATGGTCTGTGGAAGCGATACTGCTGGCCATAAATATATAAATTATGCATGCGACTCTCAGCTATAGGACAGAGAGTGATAGATCGACCTAAGGGGAGCGGTAGGTAGGAGGTAGCTCCGTCAACCAGGTAGCACATCCATCAATGCGATTGACATTTCGCTGCCATGAGAATCGCGCTCGGAATCGGAATCGGACTCGGAATCGGGGTTGTCTAACAAGCGCTAAGTGGATAATTACTGCGATAGCTGCCTGCCAGCTCGGATTGTCTTAATCGGTGCTAAAAAGCATCATTATACTGTGCATACTCCCAGTAATCACCACTAATGATCGATGCTCTGGTTTTGCATGCGCCCGTCGATCGTTTGTGAAGAAAATGAAAGAAAAGTTACAGTAGAGGCTCTCTACGAGGTAAGCTTCAATGGGGGAATGCGGCTGTGAGAAGAAAAAATAAAAATCAGATATAGGAATTGATGAAAAGATGTAAATAGGATTTCTGTATTACATGACAGATTTCTGTATTACATTACAAAGTCTACCTTTAGAACTCAAGCCACTTACTCGCAAAGTAAAAATCACAATTATGGAGCTCTTCAAACCAAAAATGTAGTTCTCCGTATTAGATATTTAATAGATTGTTATGATCGGATTCCATAAGATTGAGTTATTAAATTATAGCTCAATTATAACTTATAATATAAATTAGACAACTATATGATATGGCCTTGGAATTTGGTATTAAAATCATAACCACTGCGCGTGCATATTAAAGTACGCATTACAATCATCGATATTATGAGCTTTTTGTGGGATTTTAAGCTTGATCTTCTTACATGAAATATGTAATTATTGGGAATTATTTGCGTATTTATATGTTTTTGTTTTTAATGTTAACAAGACAGGAAGAATCATTTAGAGGTTGGAAATCATTAGAAATCCTTCACATATCTACTTGGGACTGACTGCTGACTGCTGAGGAAGGTCAGCAATACTTATAAGGAAAATGGTATATTTTCCGTCTATAAGATTTTAGACTTATTTACTAAATCAATCCAGTTAGTCTTCTGGCCTGCAAGAAGCTCTTTAAATATGAAATGAGGACAAGGAAACTTCCACTAAGTAGCAAATTAAAATGTTTAGAAAGATGCTTTCCTGCACTATTAATATCCGTCCAAGCTAGTTTTTACTGTGGGGCGAAAAGAAGAGCGTTCAATTATAAACTAGCCGTTGATGGGCTAGAGGTGGAGTGTCAATTAATGATCCCTCTCCTCCTCCTTGTCCTCTTCTTCTCCTTCTCCCTTTCGCGCTTCCTCCCGCTCTTCTGGGCAACAAAGGAAACGTCAAACAGCGCGTCAAATGCGCAATGAGCTTAATTCGATGCGCCTGCGCACCACTTACTGCTCACTCTCTCTCACACCCGCCGCCGCCCTATGCTCCTCCCGTTCTCACGCGTCGTTGCCATCCGGCTCCGTCAATTGCCGTTGATTGCCTTTGTTTTACGAGCAGGGGCAAAGCTACACAGAGAAAAAAACATTACCTATAATTACCAATAATTAGTCCGATTTCTTTTGAGAGGAATTTTAAAGGGAAAGCGTTTGCCTTATGCCTCTTATAAAAAGTTAAAAAAGAAATATATTATTACTATATCAATTTAATCTCTCTGTGTAATTTTTTTCCAGTGCTTTCATCGGAAAGCAAGATGGAGATAGCGCCTCCACTCTCCCTATCGCCCCTCTCCCACTCCACCTAATTGAACGGGACTGCTTTGTTGACATTGCCGTACTTTGTGCGCTCTACGTGGAATTATAAATTGTCGTAACGCCCACCCAAGGCAGCCGCCGCCTTTTGTTTTTTCGGCCAGAGGGAGCGATCACCTTCCGACCATTCTTCTCTCTGGGCCACGGCTCATTAGGAGTGGTCCGATGTTGAGTTGTAGCTGGAATCGAAATGGAACTGTGCCACACAGCCCGGCTATAATTAGATAAGTATCTTGAGAAATTGCCCATTTTCAAATAGACGGCGAGCATTCGCGTAATTAGATTTGCTTTTCACAACATTTACGTTGGGCGAGGCCGAGTGGAGTGGATGGAGTGGATTCAAGTGGACCGGAGGTGGGGCAGGAGACGGAGCCAGAAGGTGCTGGGGGTAGAGTGGAGCCAAGTGCCAAGTGCTGGCCGGGTCAAGACGGCCACACGCGTGATGGCAGCGTGAGAATTATATATTTCTGTGAACTGGAAGTTCGCAATATGAAAGTTAATCATAGTTATCCAAGTTCCTTTCTTATTTTTTTATAATTTACTCTGTGAACAAAATTAAATAAATTGTACAAGTAAAAATTGCGAAAGCTGAGTCTTAGAGAATAATTTACTATTTTTTGAGGCACCTACAGGCAGTATTCTGGAAGCAAACCATAATATGGAGACCATGAATATCTATCTACACTGATAAAAAAGTGGCCTGCTAAAATTAAATAATAGCATATTGAATCCTATGGTTTACTATTTCATATTCAAATTAAGTATAAAACACGTAACTTTAAATACGAAACGTATTCAATTGCATTATTTAAATGAAAAATATTTAAATCAATGTGATAAATATTACATTTTAATTGGGAATTATTTAATTTAAATAAAACTATTTTTAAAAATTAATATTTTTCGTATTAAAAGAAACATATTAAAATTAAATATTTTCATATTTATTTCTTGTCATATTATGAAAGTAATCCATATTTAAATTAAATATTAATCAATTTAAAAGTCTTAATAAAATGTAACACGTAATTTTAAATAGGACTTTATTTAATTTAAAGTGGTTACCCATACCGATGTTAATTTTTTTAATATTCAACTTTAATATGTTCAAATTTAAGAGCGAAACCTATTTAGTTCAAATATTAAACATTTAAATTAAATATGTTGCATATTAAAAACCCCATTTTAGTTAATTACACTCCTTGCTTAAACACAAACAATTAATTGTTTGGTTTTAGATTCAAAGTAATTTGTATTAATATTAAATAAGAAACCTATTAAAATGGAAATTTAATATATTCATATTTAAATCAAAGTGCATGTGAGTAAAATCGGACAAGACTGAGCCTGATTAGCGGTTTTTCTTTGTCCCTTTTTCTTTCCTTCTGTTCGTTGAAGATACACATTCGTATACATGCACATTTTGCAGTGCTGCTTTAACAGAATGCGACGCGTGCCATTTGTGAGTTGCGATCGGGATGGTAAGACGTGTTCGTATGTAACTCCAAGGTGTGAAGAACGTTCAATTAAAAAAAATAGTGAGAGTGGCAGTGCAATTAAATACAAAAATTTAATTTCATTTAATAATTTGACTGGT
>VNJW01003807.1:0-77684 GCA_008042615.1 Drosophila auraria | reverse complement strand
GGTTCTTTCGTTGTCGTCGTCTTTGGCTCTTTGGTTGTCTTCACAGTGGTTGTCTTTTCGGTAGTCGGTTCTTTCGTTGTCGTCGTCTTTGGCTCTTTGGTTGTCTTAAAAGTGGTTGTCTTTTCGGTAGTCGGTTCTTTCGTTGTCGTCGTCTTTGGCTCTTTGGTTGTCTTAACAGTGGTTGTCTTTTCGGTAGTCGGTTCTTTCGTTGTTGTCGTCTTTGGCTCTTTGGTTGTCCTCAGAGTGGTTGTCTTTTCGGTAGTCGGTTCTTTCGTTGTTGTCGTCTTTGGCTCTTTGGTTGTCCTCAGAGTGGTTGTCTTTTCGGTAGTCGGTTCTTTCGTTGTCGTCGTCTTTGGCTCTTTGGTTGTCTTCACAGTGGTTGTCTTTTCGGTAGTCGGTTCTTTCGTTGTCGTCGTGTTTGGCTCTTTGGTTGTCTTAATAGTGGTTGTCTTTTCGGTAGTCGGTTCTTTCGTTGTCGTCGTCTTTGGATCTTTGGTTGTTGGCACTGAAGATACTTTGGTTGTTCTTGCAGTAATCCCTGTAGTTGGACCTAGTGGACAACCCGGGAGAAACGGATCTATAAAACATATTGTGGATATTGTGTGGCTGATGCAATACCGAGGGTTGTGACACTTTCGTCTTCTGCTCCATAAACAGCCTGGTGGAGCGCCAGCACAAAAAGAATCCTGAGAACTTTCTGCAATTGTGAAGAGTGCTTTTAAAAGCTAGGATACAAAATATTGCGGTCTTACCATTATGAAAGACTCAGACAGACTGTGGATTTGTCGGCCTCAGCAGTTGCTTAAATAGCAGGCAAAGAACTCACATTTATGTTTCTTGATAAGCTTTGTAAAAGTCAAAGTTCATGCCAGCCAGCAGGTGAGCGCTGTGCGTTTTTATATACCGTAAAGATAAGGCTTAGCCATAATACAAATGCTCCAAGAATATAATAGTTTATGTCTTTACATTAGCTCTGACTGGAAAAGATATTTCTGTAAGTACAGAAAAATGTGTACTTTCAGAGTTTTTAAAGGTCGTAGACTTGAGTAACTTGTTATTACATTTATGGAAAGAAAGACTGGGACGCTTGATTTTTGACTAGCTGCGATTTATTACACATAAATATATGGATTCACATAAAAGTTGAGCCTTAGACTATCGCAGAGTCCGAAGATACCGATGCGAATCGGACGATCTCATTTGGTACTGGGCTTGGTGTGTAGTGTGCAAGTCTCGGGTTAGTTTCTCTCTATTGCTGGTGCCAAAATAAATATTGCTTATGCCTAGGTAAGAGTATGATAAGATAAATAGAACAGAAGGTTTGCAGGCCTAAATGCAATGCGACAACAGAAATGATAATCCATGGTGCCTTCATAATTGCACAGTGCCCGAAACTCAACCTCCGTCTTGGTCCCAGATGCAGTTCCGCTTCTAGTTATGTTCCCGTCCCTCGTGTTAGTTGTTGGTGTGGGTATAGTAGAGAACCGTGTTGCCGGGCAACTGCCAGTGGGAGGCCTTCAGCTCAATTAGCTGGAGAAGAGTGCGCCGGATGGACGCCGCCGACTCGCCGGCATTGAGGAAGGCGTCGCGAACGAGACCCATGAGTAGCTCCAATTGCTGTGGCAGTTGCTGCTCCATATCCTGGCCAATGCAGGTGAGCACATAGAACAGACACTCAATCTGAAAAACGAAAGACAATGCAGAAT
Organism: Drosophila auraria; assembly: GCA_008042615.1. Taxonomy (NCBI): domain Eukaryota; kingdom Metazoa; phylum Arthropoda; class Insecta; order Diptera; family Drosophilidae; genus Drosophila; species Drosophila auraria. Next base: position 75,978 of record VNJW01003807.1, on the reverse strand, counting down.
AAAATTGACCGAAGTTAAATTTGAAATATATTCCCACCTCTGAGAGCGATCTTATGGGTGGACGTACGCAATCCTCACAGCACTTGGAAAGCAGACTGAGCAAAACCAGTGGTGGCGGTGTGCCCTCGTTGTGGGTCCTTAGTTGCAGTTGGCGCCGCTTCAGCTGGCAGAACATCTCCGTGAGGAAGGCCATGAAAGCGGTAAAACGAACTCGAGAGGGCGACTTCATGCCTTGGATGGCAAACAGCAACTGATACAAAAATATTAAAATATTAACGAAAAAAGGAAAATTAAATTCAGCTACTGAACTTACCTTCTCGCGCTCCTGGTACCACTGACGGCATGTGTTGAGCAGCGCCTCCAAGAACGTCTCCTTCTGCTCCCGGGCGATGATGTTCAGGCACAGACGCGAGATGGGCAGGGCGAAACGACGACTCTCCACCGCTCGCTTGATGAACTGCGAGGTTAGCTCCATCAGACAGCGCGAGTTCAGCTTGTTCGGGTCCTCCAGAGCCGTGTCGATCAACGCCTGGATCTCTGGCGTAAACTGTCCAATATCAGCCACCTCGTTGCCCAAGCCCAAGCCCAATCCGGCCATTCCCCGGGTAAGGGCATCCGCCGACGACAAAGACTTGGAGCGTTGCAGCGAATTTCCATTTATGTAGGCATCCATTTCGATGCCGTTCAAGTGCGACTGATAAGGCTGTCCATAGTTGTTGTTGACCTGACCAAACTGGTTGTGGGTGACCTTGTGACCCCTGGGCTCAGGAGCAAACTTTACACGGTTTGTTGTCTGGAATGGACAAGGGAAATGGTCTGATCAAAAAATATATACAATACATAATCTATAAAATTCTCACTGCAAGTCCCAAAAATTACATGCACTTAATGCCTAATCTCCAAAAGTGAGACCCCAGCTTACATGCAGTATGTTGCCACTGGAGGGCGAGTTCATGAGCGGCAGCTGACCGGTCAGGGCACTGGGACTGATTGGATGCGTCACCAAGATCGAGCGATGATGGCTGGCCTTCAGTCCCGGCATGTTGCCCAGCGAGAGGCCGGCCTGGCGACGATTCACGTTGCCGTACTGACCCAGAGCCGGAGCCACTCCGGGACCATTGGTGGGCGGGAAGATCAGCGACGAACTGGAAGAATGTTGTAGACTGTAGTTTAGCTCTGCAAGAAGACGGGAAGAGGGGTAAACGATGGCATTAAAAGAGTTTGCATTACCGATTGCTGAGTGCCTCGGCCGGTGCCCCGGAGCTGCTTGTCATTGTGAACTCCTGGGCATTGACGTTCAGCTTGTTGGCACCGTTGGCACCACTTGCAACACCACCACCACCGCCACCACCGACTGGAGCAGCCAGCTCTCCGCGCACATCTGAGACAGGACGATATATAGGTATTTGGGTAGTGTGGGTTGGGTTTCCCAGGGGATTATGTGATGATGAGGGGCAGGAGGACAACATTGTGTGTGGAGGGGGTGGAATGTACAGTGTATGAAAAAGATATATGAAAAGAATCAAAAGAAAGATATGGTCTCAGTAAGTAATAGTTGGAACTAATAGGCTTGCGGCTAAAAGAGCAGAGCAACCAAAGCTGAGCTAAAAGCTGTCCTTAAATAAGAGAAGCTTCGGAACTTTAAGTCCTTGAGATGGATTGGAACTCTTTTAAGTAATGATTCAATAAAATTTTAAATTTCTTTTAATTTCACAGCCTTGTAACTTTCAATTCGTAGTTTCCACAAATACCACAAAACTAGAATGTTAAAAATCATTACAAAAACCAAGCCTATTTAAATCTTTTAAGGGTTTTCTTGTATAAAGCAAGTTCACCTTCCTCCTGATTAAAATGCATCCATCTAAGAGTGATTGAAAATGAAATGTAGACAATCCGAATGCCGAACAACTTATAGTTCAACAAATTAACACAACGAAAGCTGACAATTGCTTTGTCTGATTGATATCCGAGTCTTCAATTAATTGCACTGATCCCCGGCAAGCACCCAAGCGGAGAGGAGAAGGTATAAGGAACGACTAAGAAAACAACTTACTGGGCGGTCTGTATATATCCATGGCGGGCTTGCCCCTCATCTGTCCCGTCTGATTGCCCGGAACATTGAACGCCAGACTGCGGCGTTTGTTGATATTCTGAAACCGCACACGAAAATATGGTTAATTCTTGATATGGATATCACAGCCCATATGGGTGGCTGCAACTCACCTGTTGATTCGAGGAGCGTACAAAGCTGCGTTCCCGGGAGATAACACCGGGTAAAACCGGCTGAAATTCGGGAGACTTGCGCACCTTGCGGGGATCATTCTGCTGCCCGTTCAGGCTAGCCTGGGCGTGCTCGACTTTCTCGGCCATGTCTCGGTTCGCGAGTGCAGCTTCTGCTCTGTTTAGCTAAACTTAATTGAAGATGAAAGCCTAATCTTTGGTAGACTACCTCCGGATAATCGTTATACAAACTGGGATTCCGTGGAATAAACGTCTAAATATGTGGCTTCAGTATTTGAGTAAATTTGTACATATCACAATAGTTGATTTTCCTCTTTTCTTTCTTTCCTTTATCGAGTTGAGTTGCCTCCTTAATACGATGTCAGGGATGTGTGCTCCCTTTTAGCAGAGTCAGATTGCTGGGTCTGGAAATCGAATTGAAATTAGTTATGGGAAACCGAATCTTCAGCCCTGAGCCAAGCCCAAAACATGTTCACCTACTCATACATCAAGTAGAGATACGCAAAAGTGTTTACCCAAGCCGAGAGCGGAGCTCAACTACTTGATCTCTGCGAGCAACCGGCCCGATGGTTGAGCGTAGGAGTTGCATCTGGTTTGGGGCCTCTGGCTAGAGCACTTCGCCGCCAAGCATGACATCAGCCCCCGAGTAATTCTTATTTCGCGGCCCACAAGGAGTCCGGAGCGAGTGACAGCGGAAGATACACACAATAAACTACAGTGGGACCCCGTTACCTCAAACTTTTAAGTGAGTATTTATTTTAAAACACTTATTTTATTGAATTACCCTGCTGTCAAACCGAATAAAATAATAATAAGATACAAATGGAGCTGGCAAAGGGTAATTTTGACTCAAACCGAGATCTAAATAGGATCGAAATGATCTCTGGCATTATTCTAACCTATTTCAGACCATTTGCCTTAGGCAGCCCACCCCGTAGGGGACTCTTTCCACAACTATTTGAACTTGCCTCGTTAATTACTCGCAGCTTGATTAGCAAACAGATTTTTAGCTCGCCATAAGCTGGGCCTGGCTAGGTGAATCATCTGAACCAGCACTGAATCTACTCACCTTTTGGTGCAAAAGTGTTTCCTCCAAATTGTTTCGTTGCTGCTGTTTCTGCTGCTTGAGCTTTTGTTTATCTATTCCCTCTCTATAGAGCGTATATAGATAGATGGGTTTGTTTGTGCGTTGCGTTTGCGTTGCGTTTGTTTTCGTCGATTCGATTGTTGGTGGTGCTGCAGCTCAGTTGTTCGTATAAAGATATTTATCTACTTCGTAGATACGCTCTTTCGTGTCTCGTTTAATCATGCTTGGCATGCGCGCCAAGTCGAGCCATAAGCAGTGCCGAAAGCAAGTTGCCAGCGATTCTTAATTAATATTTTGAAGCGGCGGCAATTGTTCCGATATTCCTTCCTTTCTGCCGCTTTTGGATACATATACAGATGCGGATACAGTAGCGCTCACACACGCACACAGTGATCACAATTGATGGTGTTGTCGCTGCTGAGAGAGAGAGAGAGCGCGATGAGTTTTGGGGGTGGAGCGGGTGGTTCGTTAAGTATACGCACCGTTGGTGTCGTCTATTTTCGGTTTGTTGCTTTGTGCTGCTCGTTCTCGGCTCGTTGTGCTCGTCAATTGTTACAGTTACAGAGTTCTCCGTTTTGTTTTTGTTTTTTATTTTTATTTTTGTGTTTTGTTCGCGTTATTTTCGTTCGTTTCTTTCTGCGTGATTTCCTCTCTTTTCATGCAGATCGCTCGCTATATAGTTCTTGTTCGGATTACTCACACGTACACATACGGGTCACTACACACATACCAATGGCCAACGGGGGATGGGGATTATTATTATTAATTCTTGCTTATATTTTTATGTTATATGTATTTCATGTTTTGCCTGCACGCGCTGTTTTGTTATCCGCCGGACTTGTGCGCCGTATTCTTTGGCAATTGCCAAAAACTGCTCACATGTGCCACCCGCTGCCGCATCTATATTTTTAGTATATGACAGCGCTGCGAGGGATGACTGTATGCGGTAGGTACACCCATAGGCGTTGCTTCCGTTTCCGCTAGACAAAAACAGCTAAAAAAAAAAAAAATAATAAAGAGGAACAACCAGAGTCTATTTCATATTATTGGCCCGATTTATTTAGCATTTTAGTGGCGGCCGCGGCAATATGATTTCCGCTGGCAAACAGTTTGTCTATTTTTAAATAGAATTCGGCTTGCCTCAAGCAAGAATTCTTCGGTCGGGGGGGAAACTTATGTACTCTCGGCATGAATCACATAATGGCAAGCGATTCAGATTCCGATTCCGTATAGAAGGGATCGTGGATTGGATTCTGCACACACCACACACCACACACTGCACACTTAATTATAGAATATAGAATGCAACTTGCAACGGCCCCAGAGTCACACTTTGGGCGGTTACTTTTACATGGCTTTCTTGGATATATCTATTTATCGGTGTACTAGGTATTATGTATGTATGTAGATTCGCACGTATATATGGATGTGAGTAACGCTGCTGGTGCTGCTGCTGCTTCTGGCTACTACACTGGGCGCAGGCTTTAACTTAAAAATTAAATCATCGGCGCGAGCGATCAGTTGAAGACTAAAGACGTGATGAATCGCCACCGTCGTCGGGATGGCAGCCGAACAACCGAAAGCTCTCAAAAAACAGTGCAGCTCTCTCGGGCGCCTCTCTGGAGCACACAAACAAATGAAACTCGTGGGAAATCGCCAGAGCGATACGCTCCGCGAGGGTTGTCGAGTTTCCCGAACTGAAACCGAAACAGCCCCGCCACCAGCACAGATCACTTTCGTACACAAATGTTCTTTATCCTTAAACATAAACAAGTGGTTAATTCGATACAAAAACACGCTTACAGAGACGGAAACTACATAAAACAAGAAACATGATTCAACGCAACGAGCACTTGGTCGCCGCCTGGCATTCTGTGGAAATGTTGGGTTGCTAGTGAAAAAACAGCTGTCGTCTTATCGGAGGAAAGTATTCCTAAATAAATTTATGGCCCACCTCGGGCAAAACTCCGACCACATCTAACTATGCTTTCGTACAAATATAGGTATAAGATAAATACAATTGCTTTCTAAAATTACTGAAAAAAGATTTTAGCAGGAAGGATTGTGTCAGCGGATGAAGTGCTTTTCAATACGAAGGTGTGGACCAGGACGAGAACGACGAAATGGGCGCCTACTTCTGGGGCGAAGTGATGGAGTTGCTCAGCGAGTTGTTCAGCTGCTCCTCCTGGTCCTTGTCCAGCCCAAGGGCCGTAGTTAGCAGCTTGACCACGCATCGCTGTTCATGCACCTCACCCTTCTCGGTAGACGTGATATCCTTCTCCAGCTTTAGCTTCTCTTCGGCGGCCATGAGGATGCCCTCCTCAATGGTGCTCTCGGATATGAGTCGGTAAATGGTCACAGGACGCTGCTGACCCATGCGGTGACACCGATCCTCGGCCTGCTTATCGTTATACGGATTGAAGTCGATATCGTGAATGATGCAGGTGTCGGCGGCGGTCAGGTTGATGCCCACACCTCCCGCCTTGGTGGAGAGCAGGAACACGAAGATATTGTCGTCCACATTGAAGTCGGTGATCAAGTCCTGGCGCTCCTTCACTGCCGTCGAGCCATCAAGCCGACAGAATCCATGCTTTCTTATCCGCAGATACTCCTCCACAATGTCCAGCATCATGGTGAACTGGCTGAAGAGCAGCACTCGGTGACCCTCCTCCTTTAACTTTGGAAGCAGCTCATCCAGGTACTCGAATTTCCCGGAATCGCATATCAACTTGTCGGGTATCTTCACATCAAACATTTCCTGTGGCGAAAAGAACATTAGCCTGCGATCCAATAAGACTTGCTTCTTTGGAGAAACTTACGTATTTGTTGCAAAACTGATAGACTTGGAAGTCTGACATGATGGCCAGCTCCTCGAAGATGTACTGCTCATTGGTTTTCTTGTAGGAACTACAGTTGGCCAGGCGCTTGGAGAATCCACGCAGATTCTCGTCGGTAAAATAGTGACGCATCAACAGTGGATGATTGGCAATGCGGCGCATCTCCATCATGATCGCTATGCCGGCGCGCTCGTTGCTGCTGCAGATCTCGCCCTTGTTATTGGAATAATACTCGACCAGCTCGTGATAGTACTGCTTCTGTTGGTTGCTCATGGCTACTTTTTCCTGCAATCCAATATATACTTGATACTTTATAATCAAAGGTTTCGATTAGACGAGCTTACCACGAGGCTTAGCTTCTTGGGCAGGTTATTGAGGACATCTTTCTTGAGGCGACGGAGCACAAACGGTTTCATGATGCGCTTGGCCCGCTGGATCTGCGTCTCCTGGAACTGTGACACTTCCTCCTGGTCGCCATCGGTTTTGCTTTTCTGTAAAGGAAGCAGAGGTCAATTGATACGTTCGGTTTAGATCCCTGTAAAGGTAAAGCGCACCTTGGCGAACAACGTTTTTATGTCATCGATGCTCTTAGCAAAGAACTTGGGCATCACAAAGCACAACAGGGAGATCAACTCCAGCAAATTGTTCTGAAGCGGAGTGCCGGTGAGAAGGATACGACTCCGGGCATTTATGGTGATGAGATTGGCATACCGTTGCGTGGTCATGTTCTTTAGCATGTGTGCCTCGTCGAAGATGACGTAGTCTAGCTTGCACACGCGAAACATTTTCCGTTCCTCGGGGGTAGACCCAACAATGTGATAACTGTGAGTTAAATGGTAATAATTTAAGGAATGATAATAGTATTGAATTGCTCACGTCGTCAGCAGGACATCGAAGCCAGTAAATCCATCTTTAGCATAGCGGCCTCGCATTCTTCGCCGCTCATCCTGCGAACCGTGATACTTCTCCACCACCAGCTTGGGACACCAGCGGCTGATCTCCGCCTCCCAGTTGTCCAGGGTGGACGAAGGCACCACAATCAAGTGTGCGGCCTGGCTCAAGCCGTTCTCCTTTAGGTAAGCCAGGAATGCGATCACCTGAATGGTCTTGCCCAGACCCATTTCGTCTGCCAAAATGCCATTCATCTCCTGCTTGTGCATCACTGTGAGCCAGTTGAGTCCGATGATCTGATAGTCAGCCAATTGAAAGCTGCAAGAGATTGGTTTGACAAGAATATAGAAAATGAACCTCTGCGGAATCCGAAGCAGTACTCACCCGCTGCTGAGGAGTTTGGGTTGCTCCACTATGCCGGCACCAGTGGAGATGGCCTTTTCAAGGCGCGTCACCATATTGTTACACTTGCTCAGAATGGTGGCCACCGTGTTTTGCTTATTGATCAGATCCTGGGCGTAGTTCAGCAGATCACCCGACAACTTGTTGGCCTCCAGCTTCCGCCGCAATCCTGCCCAATCATCGAAGGGCCGCAGCTCAATAATGGCGGCTGCCTTCTTTTCAGACAGAGTCTTCACACTTTGCAACTCCACAATTGTGGCCTCGTTCATGAACTGGAAGACCTTCTTGCGCTGTCCCGTCATCTTGGAGGCCATCTCGGTGTCGCTGTCATCGCTATCGTATACCTGATCCTTGGACTGCTTGACATCCTCGTCGTCCGAGTGGTCGTTATCAGAGTAGCCGCCATGGGAAGTGCCACTAGTCCCGTTCGAGCTGGGCTTTAGCTTTGGCTTAACCAGCGGTCCATTAGCCCCCTGGATCTTGGGCTTGCAGTTCTCCCTCAGGTACCGCACGGAGGCGGCCACATCCCAGTTGGTGCGGGAGAGTGACTCTTGAATAGCCTTTGGAAACAGATGTTTAACGATTAAATGATAGCCATTACAATACATTTCCTTTTCCTAATAAATTTCAAGATAACCTAAAAAGCTGTTTGGCTTATGATCAAAATAAGTAAATCTGTTTCGAAATTGAGGTAGGTAAGTAACGGCTGTGCGTGAGGGTTGTTCTTCCCTGTCACCCCCGTCAGCGACGCCCCTGGCCACAGACAGCTGTTCGCAGTGCCGGGTACGAATCCAATCGCCATGTTCCACACACACACACACATACACGTAGAAGTTGATGGAGGAGACGCGCGCTTCCCGCCCCCGCAAGCGCTCGCATTCCCGCTTCCTTTTCCACGCCGGATCTCTTGCAGAAAAAATAAACGTACCATCGTGTCATACTGAGGCGAAATCTTTGCGGCTGCCATGTACCGCTCCTCCTTCTCCTTGACGGTCAGCTCCAACTTGGTCTTCTTGGGCGTCTGGCAGTCGGCACTGTCACTGTCACTGTCGGCCATCACCGAAATACGCTTCTTGCCGGGCACGCGCTCTGAAAGGGTAGCAGTTAGAGCCGGAATGTCCTGTGTATGCGAGCTGTGCAATTACCAGTTTTCGCAGGACTCGGTGTGGCGACGGCGCCTTTGTTAATGCGAAATTGCCGCAAGTCGCTGAGGCTCGACTTGGAGGGCGAGGTCGTGGGCGCTGGGTTGTCCGACATCGTGGGACAAGGCGGGTCACTTCCTGGCTATCTGTCCTTATTCAAAAATTGTGTTTTGCGAAGTCCTATGATCGTGAGATAGTAATACTATCATAGTATCAGTGTTGCCGGATGAAAATTCAGCTTTCCCCCTAAAAAATCCCAAAGAGTCCATATTTCCCCCTAAAAAATCCAGTCTTCCCCCTAAATTTAAAAAAACTGTTAATTTCATATAATTAAGAGAATAAATATCCTATTATGACGTGGGAATGTTGCAAAGCGAAAATATGTCGGTGGCATGACAGTTCTAGGTAAATTAAAGGACAATGATTACGGATTTTGAAATCAGCGATGCATCGATAATTTTACAGCTCTAAGCAGTGATCCCAGATCAGGGGTTTTCACCCTAGATTTAGGGGGTTTTTGACGTTCTAGGGGGAATATTAGGGGGGACATTTTTTTAGAAAGTTTTGCGTTGTTTTTTCCTAAGTGGCTTAAGTGAACAAAAACGTGAAGATTTACGACGTAAGATACTTCATCAATCGGCTAAGCCAAATGCCCATCCCTAACTACGATAAAGATGCGTCATCGATTAATCGATGCGCTATCGATTGCAACGCATTGCAACCCTTCGGTTTTTTCGCTTCGCTCTCGTAGGTTAATTAAACTTTTGCGAATAAAACGCTCGCCAAATCGAGGACGAACCGAGAAAGTAGCAATCATGGCTGGCGGCAACACCCCGCGTGTGATCCAGGTGACCAACATTGCGCCGCAGGCCACCAAGGACCAGATGCAGACGCTGTTCGGCAACATCGGCAAGATTGAGGAGATCCGCCTGTACCCCACCATCCGGGACGTCTCCTGCCCCGTGCAGTCTCGCATCTGCTACGTAAAGTACACGGAGACGAACAGTGTGCCGGTGGCCCAGCACCTGACTAACACGGTGTTCATTGATCGGGCCTTAATCGTCATACCGGTCCTGGCCATTCCCGAGGAGTACCGCGCCCTGGAGATGCTCAAGAATGGCACCATTGTACCTGGTCTTCAAAAACCCGATTCCAAGCTGCCGCCGGAGGTGATAAACCGCATAGAGGGCCAGCTGCCGCAGCAGGTGATAAAGACCTACGACCCTAAGCTGGTCGAGTTCAATCTGCCAGAGTACCCGGCCCTGCCCTCATTCTATGACGCCCGCAAGATCGAGGAGATCCGACGCACCATCATCGTGTGCGACGTGAAGAACGAGTGGCGCCTGGACGACTTGATGGACTGCTTCCAGCGCGCCGGCGAGGTCAAGTACGCTCGCTGGGCCGAGAAGGATAACAAGACGTACTGCATGATCGAGTTCTGCGAACAGACCAGCATCATCCACGCACTACGCATGCAGGGCCAGGAGTTCAAGGGCGGCTACCTGAGTGTCTATCACTCTACCTACTCGATTACCAAGCCGGAGGCCAAGTCGAATGAGGCCGCCCAAGCGGAGATCGAGGAGGCGATGACCATTGTGAAGGAGGCGCAGAGCATGATCTCGGCTGCCATTGACCCGGTGATCGGGATGCTGGCCAAGGATAAACGCCGTAGGTCCCGATCCCGCTCGCGCTCTCGGGAACGTCGCACCAGTCGCTCACGCTCGCACCGCTCCACATCCAGACGGCGTTCAAGGCGTTCCGGCTCAAGGGAGCGTCGTAGCGTGTCCCGATCCCGCCGCTCAAGATCGCGCGGCAAGCACTCCTCCCGATCCCGCAGCAAGCGGTCCAGATCCCGCCATCGTCGCAGCACCTCGCGCTCCAGGAGATCACGTTCCCGGGGCGGCAAGCACTCGCGCTCTTCCAGATCGCGTGGCAAACGCTCGAGGTCCCGTCACCGTCGCAGTACCTCTCGTTCCCGTCGCTCCCGGTCCCACGGAATAGCAGTTCCTCCCAGTGGAAATGGCAAGCGTTCGCGGTCCCGCGAGCGCAGCAAGAAGTCACACCGCAGCGAGAAGCGCTCCTCACGCTCACCCCGCTCGAGGAGCAAGCGCAGCTCACCCTCGCCGCCGCCGGTAGCCACCAGCACCAAGTCACGCTCCAGCCGCAGCAAGGATCCGGCCCTCGCCTCATCCAAGTCCTCATCCTCACGACGACGCGACCGTTCACGCTCTGCTGAAACCCGTAAACTTAAATCCATCTCCGAGGACACCGAGGCGAAGAGCTCTCGCTCCAGCGCCGATTCAAAGTCACGCAAGTCGGTGAGCGTTGAGAAATCGGACAATATGGACATCTCCAACTCGCCCTAGACATATAGAGATTTCACATTACTTTATAATAAATACAGAACTTAAGTCATGCCGTCTGCATTATAGCCCGATACCCCATTGTCCACAATGAGATTTGTATTCCACTCGTAATGTGTCCTAGTAACCAAGCATAAAGTCCACTTTAAAAAGCAGCATTTTCGCATTCTTAACTCTAGAGCAACCACTGAAAAATACACAAATAAGCTAAAGGTGCATATGTTTTATTTGGATTGCAGTTCTGGTAAAATTGGTCGGGCAGCAACTTTTTACGGGTATACTTTTCGGGCAAACAAATGTAGTTTCTGGGCTATCTTATCTCTTCATTAAAAACAGATACATTTTTAAACGTAACTCTTGTTTCTCTTTTGTTTGTTACTTTTAAGGGCGAACACCCTTCAGTATAACTTGAATGGCCCCAATTAGGCGGGAAATACTACATATATCTTTCGCAATAAAAAACCAATACCTAAAATTTTCAGTATGAAACGCAGTCAGAAAACCAAGTATTTTAGGATTTCCTTCTTAGGAAAACTAAATTCCCAAAGAAAATAGTATTTTCCTTTGCTTGAGTGTTCTAGTTTTAGTTTCTCCCAGTGGATCGAACAGCTGAAGTCTTGCTGTGAGGGCTTGTCTCTTTCGTTGCTGGGTAAGCTTTCGGAGCCAACGCCAGCTGCCGGCAAGAGGTAACGAGAGCCTAAAAAGCTTTCATCCAATAATATGTCGGCAACGGCGACGAGTCGCGACCAGAAGTCGAAAGTTATAGCACTGCAGTAGTCGCTTTTCGCTTGCCTCAAGCTATTTTTTTATTTTTACAAATAACTAAGGAGTGAGAAAGTCCACAAAATGTCTGCTGCTACTAAAGGTAATAGTGATAATTCTGGATATGCATGGATGCTGCCGGCTGAGATGGGAGATGATCTTCTATTGTGGGTCTGAACTTTGGACTTGTTGATGTCTTATCTGATGCTATCCCCCCACACTCAGCCGGTTGCACTTTGGACCTGTTGAATCGAAAACAAGAGTCCGCCTTCGTTAATGGCTACATTTTGCCTATCACTCTTGTCTACGCACATTATATATGTTCCACATTTATATATACATAAGGTATCTATATTGTGGCTGCCAAGCGCACGGCCTTTGGCACTTTCGGTGGCTCCTTGAAGGGCATTAACCAGACCCAGCTCCAAACCACGGCTGCAAAGGCTGCTCTGGAAGCGGCGGGCCTCAAGGGAGAGCAGGTGGACACCGTCATCGTGGGTAATGTGATTGCGGTAAGTTTAATTCCTGAAAAGGAATTTATGCCCTGAAAAGGATTCCCTCATTTAATAGATTTATTATTATTAATTATTCTATATTTTCTTGTAATTAAATTCTATTAAAAGACTTTCATAATAATCGTGATTAATATTTATATAAGCTTTACATTTATTCATACCTTAATATAAACATTCATTTGTCCCGCAGTCCTCCTCCACCGATGGTATTTACGTGCCCCGTCATGTGGGTCTCAACTGCGGCGTGCCCATCGAGAAACCCGCCCTGGGCATCAACCGCCTGTGCGGCTCCGGCTTCCAGTCGATCATCAACGGAGCCCAGGATATTCTGGTTGGTGGTGCCAAGGTTGCGCTCACCGGTGGCGTGGAGAACATGTCTCAGAGCCCGTTCATTGTGCGTAACATGCGCTTCGGCACCACTCTGGGAGCCAACTACAACTTAGAAGACGGTCTGTGGGCTGGACTCACCGATTCCTATTGCAAGCTGCCCATGGCTCTGACCGCCGAGAATCTGGCCGATCAATACAAGATCTCCAGGGAGCGCGTGGACGAGTTCTCGCTGCTCTCCCAGAAGAACTGGGAGAAGGGCCAGAAGGAGGGTGCCTTCAACGCCGAGATTACCCCCATCAAACTGAAGGTGAAGGGCAAGGAAGTGGACTTTGTGGTGGACGAGCACCCGCGCCCCAAGACCACCATCGAGGGTCTGAACAAGCTGGCCCCAATCTTCAAGAAGAACGGAGTGGTCACAGCCGGCACGGCCTCTGGTATTTCCGATGGAGCTGCCGCTGTGATTGTGGCTTCGGAGGAAGCTCTTAAGGAGTACAACCTGAAGCCCCTTGCCCGCCTGGTGGCCTTCTCATTCGTGGGCGTGAAGCCAGAGATCATGGGCATTGGCCCCGTGCCTGCCATTCAGAATGTCCTGAAGGTTTCTGGCAAAAAACTGGAGGATATCGATCTGATTGAGGTAACCAAATTGCAGACTCATATTTTGTGGCACGGCTTTACGAATTACTTTTGCAGATCAACGAGGCCTTTGCTGCCCAAACCCTGGCCTGCTCCGATGCCCTGAAACTGGATCCCTCCAAGCTTAATGTGAATGGCGGTGCCATTGCTCTGGGTCATCCTCTGGGCGCCAGTGGCTCCCGCATCACTGCCCACCTGGTGCACGAGTTGCAGTGAGTTTTTTTTTCGAATTATTGTATAATTTCAACACTTTAGACACTTTGTTTTTACCCCTTTCTTCCAGGCGCAAGAAGCTGAAGTACGGCATTGGATCTGCCTGCATTGGCGGTGGCCAGGGCATCGCCCTGCTGCTGGAGGCTGTCTGAGCACTTTGATTCACCTCGAACCCTTTCTGCATTTAAGTACATTTACAATTAGTGATGAAAATTCCCTGCTTTTAAACTCCCCCGATAGTAATAAAGCAATTATCTTAACTTTACAATTTATTAAATCATCTGCGAATGGAAGGGGATCAGCTTTCTACAAGAAAGACAACAAGTTTGTGTTTAAACTATAAAATTTCTATGTTCGCACTGCTGGAAATGCTGGACGGCATGGGGCTGGAGGATGAAGAAGGGACCAGCTGCCCACACACGACCATGATGAACGGAATTCTCGACCACTGTCCAAGGGAATCTCTTAAAGGGCCTTATATTACGAGTACATGAACATGGCATGACATGAAGGTATGTTTGTTCAGTTCGACTGGGCGCTGGTGGAGAAGAGCGCCAGGGCGCCGCTGGCGATGCCCACCGAGAAGATGTAGTTGACGAACGGCGTGGAGTTCTTCAGCAGGAAGAAGCTGATGAAGATGATCACGGCCAGGTAGATGGCGTTGTTGTAGAAGATGGCGAAGGTGGTGGCCTCGTAGTCAGCCACCTCGTTCTTCTTCCACAGGATGCGCTCGTCCTTCTCCTTGCGGGTCACCTTCTTGTCGTCGCCCACCTGGCGGTTCACCTCGCGGGTAACAGCCTCCTCCCTGCGTCCGGCAATCTTGTGCTTCAGCTGGAACTTGATGTTCTTGTAGGCGGTGGCCATCAGGTAGGTGCTAGCGGCGGTCACCAGCACGAACAGGATGGAGCTGGGCCACAGGTCCATGTTGTGGATGCGCCAGAAGAGCCCTGCAAAGCACCGCGTTCATTCATCAAGGGCCCCAAACCTTCAACGTGTCACTCTCTACTCACATATTGGCACGGCAGACACGATAAAGGCATTGCCGTAAAACAGCGCCGAGGACTTGGTGCTCACGTTGCGGCTGAAGTCCTGCAGCAGCAGCTCCTCCTCCTTAGTGAATCCTGAGGACTGCACTTTTTGTTGCTTTCCAGAGCCCATTTTTAGTTAGTTAAGTTAGGTTTTCGTGGAGAAAGTTGCGCGTAGTCGAGGCGAACACCGAATCAAAATGTACACGAATGCAAGAAATGTCGCTGTCGGCGAATGACGTGTAAACGTCAAAACTCAGAGCTGCATTCCGTCTGTCAAGTGGCAGCCCTAGTAATCGATATACGATTGTCAGCAATGGCAGCCTATCGACATGGGCGCTGTACAACAATGTTTTCAGTACGCTGTATAATAGGGTTAATTTATCAATCTACATAATTAGATTTGGTTTAGAGAAAAGTTTAATTCAAATTATAGCTAGAAATATTTTGTATAGTTTTCTTTAGAAATTTAAAAAGGGTGTTATACTTCCAGTGAGCCACTGGCCAGATTCGATCCCCTTCGCTACGTCTCTGTCCATCGATAGAAGCGCAACAAGTCCGCAACAGATTTCTGTTTAAAGTTCGATCGTTTAAATATAAATAAGAGGTGAATTTACTAGGTTCATCAGCTTCCAGATAGTTTATTTGTTAATTTAAAAATTACTATTAATTTTAAATTCAGTTTTTATTGGCTATTGTTGCCAGTAAAAGCCGAAACCGGCCTCTGTCCAAAGGTCAATAGCTGTTGTTTACATCTTTGGTACATTTCAGATCATAATGCTGCGTTCAAAAGTCCTGAGCCTGGTGGCCCGCAGTGGCTCCAGTCGTCTGATGTCCACCGGTACAAAACTGACAGCAGTGGAGGTCAACGACAAGACCGGAATCGCCACCCTCACAATGAACCGGCCTCCCGTAAACGGCCTCAACTTGGAACTGCTGCAGGATCTGAAGACCTCCATTGATGAAATCGAGGGCAACAAGAGCAGAGGCCTCATTCTGACCTCTGTAAGTAATATCTAAATATAATAGTAGTATTGTTTGCTAATTACATAACTTACCTCCAGTCCAGTCCTACAATATTCTCAGCTGGCCTGGACATTCTGGAGATGTACAAGCCGGATAAGGACAGAATTCGAGCCTTCTGGACGCAGTTGCAGGAAACATGGCTGGCCCTCTACGGCAGCAGTGTGCCCACGGCAGCCGCCATCAATGTAGGTTCCTGGAGGTTGCTTAGAGATCCATTTTGAACTTCTTTCGTATTCCTAGGGCCACTCTCCCGCCGGCGGATGTCTGCTGGCCTCATCCTGCGAGTACCGAGTCATGTTGCCAAAATTTACAATTGGTCTGAATGAAACCCAGCTGGGTATTGTGGCGCCCAAGTGGTTTATGGCCGCCTTCCTGAGTGTTCTGCCACAGCGAGAAGCAGAGCGAGCCCTCAACCAAGGACGCATGTTCACCACCGAGGAGGCCCTGAAGGTGGGTTTGATTGATGAGACTGCCAACAGCAAGGAGGAGGCCATTGAAAAGTGCACTGCCTTCATTGGGACCTTTGCCAAGGTCAATCCTCTGGCCCGATCGCTGACCAAGCAGCAATTCCGGGCCGCCGATCTGCAGCAATTGGAGAACGAGCGCAAGGAGGATCTGGAGAAGTTTCTGTTCTTTGTTAACCAACCGGCCGTTCAAAAGGGTCTGGGCATTTATCTCGAAGGTCTTAAGAAGAAGGCTAAGAAGCAATAATTTCAAGATTTTATAACAACGTTAAATAAACATTTTTATCTTTATATCATAATTCTTTGTTTGAAAAATGCATTTATTTTGTATCTTGATCTATGAAATATAGTAATTTCATTAAATTCATTCTTAATACTTTTAGAATTCAAAGATTACCCTAATCTTTAATCACTCATTTAATAACTATTTGAATCTGATTGTATTCGATATTTCGTATCCCGCCAACTCGATAGCTGATGACAATTTCCTGGAAAGTTTCCATCGAAGATCAGTTGGAACTGTCGAGCAGATAAGATTTTTAAAGTATCTTCGTTAAACTTGTACATATGTATGTAGCCAAGGTAAGTTAAGGACTAATTGTAAAACATTTCCTAAATAGATAGTTGTAAATTATCTTGTGTTCTTATCTATTTATCTTTGGATTAACAGAGCCGGCATCTGGACAAAGGTCATTCTTCGTGCGTATAAAAAAACAATGCTGCACTCGAATCTCTTGAGACTTGTGGCCCGGGAAGGGCCAAAAAGACTGATGTCCACTATCCCCAAGCTGACTACTGTGGAAGTCAACGACAAGACTGGCATCGCCACCCTTACATTGAACCGGCCACCCGTGAACAGCCAAAACGTCCAGTTGTTACTGGACCTGCAGGCGTCCATCAGCGAAATTGAGAATAACAAAAGCCGGGGACTTATCTTAACCTCCGTAAGATGACGCTTAAGCTATTTATTACGTAAGCAATAATCATAAGCCTTGCAGGCATGTTCCAGTGTGTTCTCAGCTGGTCTCGACATCCTGGAGATGTACAATACGGACGAGGAGCGCCTTCGGATCGTCTGGACCGAGCTTCAAAACGCCTGGATTGCCTTGTACGGCAGCAGCTTGCCCACGGCTGCCGCCATTAATGTGAGTTACTGCCCGGAAATCAGAAACCTGTAGACCTTATCTAAAATTGACCTTCTTTCCAGGGCCACGCACCTGCTGGAGGATGCCTGTTGGCCACCGCCTGCGAGTATCGGGTGATGCTGCCAAAGGGTCTTATTGGCCTGAACGAAACCCAGCTGGGCATCATTGCGCCCAAGTGGCTGATGTCCGGTTTCCTTAATGTCCTGCCCCAGCGAGTAGCAGAGCGTGCTCTTACTCAGGGTCGCATGTTCACCACGGAGGAGGCGCTTGCAGAAGGCCTGATCGATGAAATCGCCAACTCCAAGGAGGAGGCCCTGGACAAGTGCGCAGCCTTCATCGGGAGCTTTGCCAGGGTCAATCCGCCGGCTCGCTCGCTGACCAAGCTCCAGTTCCGGGCGGAAAATATTAAGGAATTTGAGAAGATACGCAAACAGGATGTGGAAAACTTTGTGGCCCTTGCAAGTCGCCCGGAAGTCCAGAAGGGTATGGGTATCTATCTGGAAAACCTGAAGAAGAAGAAGAGCAAGAAGTAATTAGGTAGTCCCTGGGATATTGTAAAATTTTGTTGTAAACTAAACAAAAATGCATTAAACAAAAAAAAAACCTTGAAAAATATTTAAAAGATCCCTTAAAAGGTCTTTGGAAGAACCTAAAACTAACTTTTTCGCACTATTTAAAAATTAGCGATACTCTTTCCAGTCGATAAACACTCGCTGATCGCCATTACCTGTTATCGTGTAAGCTCGCCTGGAAAGCTTGTCAGTTGATCAGCTGGCGCTTGAGTGTTTTGTTTTTCTTCGGTTCGCAACTTGACTTTGTAAATGATAAACAGGTTAATTTGTTTAAATTTATGCCTGCCGCTCAGTGCGTGATTGCTGCTCAAAATCAACAGTCATAGTAATGTTGCGTAACAAGCTGGTAGATACGGTCGGGCGGATAAGGCCCATCCTCTGCGGGATGCAATCCCTTCGAACCCTGGCCAGTGGGTCGAGCAAAACAAAGCTGACCACCATCGAGGTGGAGGATAAGAGTGGAATTGCCACGCTATCGATGAACCTGGCCCCAGTCAACACCCTGACCATGGAGCTAATGCATGACCTGATCGAGTCCATTAACCAGATTGAGAGCAACAAGAGCCGGGGCCTCATCCTTACGTCGGTGAGTTGGGGACTCAGCAGTTGATTTGGATTCATTCTAAGCATATTTTGCAGAGCAATGACAAGGTTTTCTCCGCCGGCCTCGATCTCAAGGAGCTGCTGGAACCGGACAGGGAGCGACTGAAGGAGTTCTGGACCCTGTTCCAGGACCTGTGGCTGGCCCTGCATCTTTGCGGTCTTCCCACAGCGGCGGCTGTTAATGTAAGTTCACCTTGGGAGCGATCTAAGGCAGTGTAACTGAATCTTCCGCCCAGGGTCATGCTCCTGCCGCTGGCTGCGTGCTGGCCACAGCCTGCGAGTACCGCGTCATGCTCCCGAATCTCTTTATCGGCATCCACGCCACCCGCTTCAGCTTCGTGATCTCCAAGTGGATGATGCTCTCCTACCAGAGTGTCCTACCCCGCCGCATTGTGGAGCGGGCACTGAACCAAGGTAAGCTCTTCCGCACCCAGGAGGCCCTGGAGGTGGGCCTCGTCGACGAGGTGGCGGACTGCAAGGCAGAGGCGCTGGCCAAGTGCGCCGCCTTCATAGGCACCTTCGACAAGGCCAACCCCGTGGCCAGAACCTTGACCAAGCGGATGTGTCGCGAGCCCGATGTGCGGGAGCTCCTCAACGATCGGGCCGGGGATCTGAGGGACTGTGTGGACTACGTCCTCACGCCGCTTTTCCAGGAGGGACTGTGCGCCCACCTCGAGGGCCTTAGGAAGCGAAAGTAGAGGGCTTCGTAGGCTAAATGGTGATTCCATTGCATTTATTACTTAAATTGTTATTAAAAATATGTGTTAATCCGAGAGTGAGTCTTGGTTGGAGTGATTCGATTCCTGCGGCAGGTTGGCCAGTGCCTCAGTCATCATTTCCATGAACGAATTGATCTCCAGAACCTTGGCACGATGGCGGTCCACCTCTTTGCTGTAAAGAGAGTGTTTTATTATTAATTTCTGATCCTGTGTGGTACATACTTTTTCAGCTTCTTTATCATGTCGTCTATAAACTCCCTGCTGCGATTGGCCATGCGATCCTCCCGCTCATATATCCGCGCGGCGTGAGACTCCCTCATGGCCTCCACTAGCTTGACGAGCGCGTCGCGATCATCGACACACTTGCGCAGTTCCTCAGGAATGGCATTTAAATCATTGCGCAGGAGCTTGTTGGCGAGGAACTGCGACACAATCTCCGTCATGTTCTCGGCGAAGTGGCCACAGACATCGCGCAACTGCTGGAAAATCACCTGGGCCTGTTCCACAAAGCTGGCCATGAGCTGGGAGATCTTGTGATTAAAGTTCAGCGTGGAGTCCTGACCAAGGAAACTAGGTATTAAAAGAACTGCCAGGATGGCCTCAAACCCACCTCAACGGCCTCGTGCAGATGGAGCTCCTGAGCCATCAGGCTCTGCCACATCTCGTTCAGTGCGTCCTCAAACTGGCCAGTAAGGGCATCTAGCTGAGCGGACATCTCCTCCAAGTCATCATCGCGTTGGTCCAAGTCTCGCCACTTCAAGCGCATCTCCTCGAAGGTTCGCTCTTTGTATTGCAGGAACTCTTCGATTTGTGTCTGTCCCTGTGACTGCAGCTCCTCCTGCCCTTCATAGAGGTTGGCATTAAAGTCCCGGATCTCCTCATCCCGCTCCCCAAAGCGCTCCAAGCCCAGGCGATAGATCTGCTGGGTCAGCTCGTGAACATCCTTGTTGTACTCCTCGGCCAGCTCTTGAGCTGGCGTCCCTACCAACATCAGGATGCGTCCGTTCTCGTCGTCGCGCCACAAGGATTCGTACAGCTGGTTACCGTTTAGGTGTTCCACAAAGCTGGAGGCTAAGCGCTCTGCCTCGGCTAATTCTCGTTCTTCGGTTTCGAGGCCTTGGATCTCGCGCTCCTGTTTGTCCTCGATCTCGCGCAGCTCGCGACTGTGGGGGTAATTATTATTATAAAGGAAAATCCGAAACATGAGGGTTATAATCACTAGAAACGCTTCTGGGCCTCCTGGCGCGTCTCCGCCTTGATGAACACGTATTCGTAGTAGTTCAACTGAGGAAGGATGGCAGTCACATAAAGGGACAAGGGAAAGTCCGGCAGCTTGGCAATGGGGTTACCCTCCAAGTTGAGCACTCTCAGGCTGCCCACAAAACGTAAGCGCTCGATCTGGTTTATATAATGTCAATGGTTTCTCATAAAGGAAGTCCCTGTAAACCTTACCCCCTCCACAGTATTAATGAGATTGTTGCCTATGCTGAGAATGACCAGTTTCTCCAACGTATCCAGGTTCTCTATCTTTTGGATGCGATTGCTAAAGAGCGACAGCTTTTCCAGGTTGACCAGCGTCTCCAAATTCTCGATTCGCGTAATGTAGTTGAAGCTGAGATTGAGATCCTTGAGGGCAGTCAGCATAGCCAGGTGCTCGATGACCTCAATCTTGTTGCAGTTCAGGCACAGCGTGGTTAGGTTGGGCATCATCCACAGATGGTCAATCCGCAGGATGTCTGCAAGGCGGAATCTTAATTTAAGTCGGAATTAGAAGCTCCGAAGTGCTTACTCTTGAACTCCAGGCGCATGGTGCGTATGCGTTCGTAGACCACCGGTTCCAGCTGGTGGAGGCGTCGCGCCTCGCCCTTTTGGCCCTCCTCCAGATAGGAGGCTTCGATCATGCGGCGATCTATGATGCCCGGCTCCGGGCAATTGACCTCGTCTAGGAAGCCCCTCAGCGGCTCCTCTTCCTCCTCCTCCTCCTCCTGCTCCTCACTTGGCTTTTTGCTGACCGGCTCGTCCATTTTGGTGGGCTCTCCCTGGACATGTGCCTGGTGGCCGAAACTCGGCGAGTGGACACGAAGCCCGGTTGCCAGGGGCAACCCAAACAACGGGGCCCTGCCTAGTAACCATCGCTCGGCGGTTCCACCCCGCAAGGTGCTCGGGAGCAGGTGTAATCCAGTCAGCCGGCTGCTCGTGGCTCTTCGGCTCTGTATTGTCCGCTCTCCGGGCTTCAGGAGGCGGTGGTGGTGGTGGTGTCGGTCTACTTAGGGTTGCGGTTGCTTGGCTCGTCGCGTTGTTGTGGATATCGGGCCTGGCAGTTGTTAGTGTTTGCCTATCAAATCAACTCCTGTCCGCGAAGGATATCCGCATAGGGAGCAGCCATAAATCGCAGCTAATACGGAGTACTAACAACGGATTAGACCAAGAGATCTCGGATTCAAATGCAATTGCGATTAAGGTACGCCTGACATTAGCCAGAGCTCCTCCTCCACCTATATCCTATAACAGGGATAGGGAAGAGTCCAAGAGGACTTTGTGTGACAACCCTCGTTCAATCGATAAAGTGACCCCGAACATTTGAGTTTGTTTATTTGCTGGTACACGGTGCGAAAAGTCGCCTATCTCGGCTATAGTGTGTGTTTGTAGTAATGCCCGATTAGCCATCGGATGGGATGTGCGTGCCCAAAGTTTAAGTGAGTCAAATGTGAGGGGTTCAAGGCTGTGACGCAGGATTCAAGTAAGAGCCAGGACGAAATGTGAACAAAAACAATCAGATGTGTATACCCCCCAAGTTTGTACATATATCAAAGGTGGGAAAGGTTCTCGCATACAATGAATAAATTATCGCCGCCCAAGGAACTCGATTCGCCAAGTGACCACAAAAAACCATTACGACACCTGGGCTCATCGCCTTGAGGAGCCAGTTTCGAAGTTTCCAGTTATAAAGATGGCTGATCTGATAAGATCGATCTTTAGCCGATTTGCAACGCTCAGAAGAAACTCCTTAACTTATTGATTTTCGATTATGTCCGCTGTCTGCATAGGTGTCCCCAGACTGACCTCTACGTGCTTCCAATTTCTTCAAAAGTTCCAAAGTTTGAATAACATATCAATTAATAGTCAACCCAAAGAAGTCCCATTTATGTGAGGGATGGAATGGCCCAAGGGGTTGATAGAATAAATAAACAAGTCGGAAAAGGAAGCATCCCGGTTTTATTATTTCATATTTCCAAAACAAAGAAAAGTCTTTCGGTAGTTTAAGTTATTTTATTAGAAAAGGAGTGAGTTACTCATTTTCCTTTAAATTATATTTATACCCTTGCAGAGAGAATTATAATTTTGCCATGATATTTGAACCGCAGTGAAGGAGGCATCTCAGACCCCATAAAGTATATATATTCTTGATCAGCATCACCAGCCGAGTCGATCTAGCCATGTCCGTCTGTCTGTCTGTCCGTCTGTCTGTCGGTTTCAGCATAGTCTTCTTTCTTTAGCACGCAGTATATATGTCGGAACGGCAGAAATCGGACCACTATATCCTATAGCTGCCATAGGAATGATGGCGAAATTAATGTACAAAAATTTTTAACTTCTCTGTTTTTCAACGAATTTCTATAAATTTCGAGATATAGTCGTTTTTTATAGTTCTAAAATTACGATTTTAATTTCATTAAAATCGGACAACTATATCATATAGCTGCCATAGAAGGGATCGGTCGATTTATATGAAAATGTAAAATTCTACATGTAAAATGTAAAATTTACAAAATTTACATAATTCGACACTTTTTTTACATAACCAAAATGGATCGATTTTCAATGATCCAATTGCTGACTGCAAGGGTATATAAACTTCGGTTTACCGAAGTTAGCTTTCTTTCTCGTTTTAATACATTTTGGGATCACCTATTTTCCCATCCGGAAGGAAGGGAAGGTACATTTGCGCATTTGCCAAAATGAGAATAATTGCAAACTTCAGAGCCAGCTTCTTGTAGATTTATGGCGTCCCTTACTTCTGCTGGTTTCAGAGGAAATATAATAAACCAACGTGAGTGTTCGCTTTTAAAGCCTACGTTTAATAATTTTAGATAAATCGATTGGCAACGTTTAATTAATTTAAGATTTATTTGGCCTGCCTTCCTCTTGACAGTCTGATGTTATATAGGATTGAAACCCGCAACAACCCACCTTTTAAATCAGCTTTAAATTATATTTGTTATATAACGTCTTAGATCCAATTATTTTAAATTTTATAACACCGAATTAGCAGTATCTACTTATATAAATGAAAGAAGCCAAGAATAAAGCCATTTAAAAGATTAGGAATATACAATATATTATTATTTTTTTCTTTGATCTGCCGAAAACATCTTGTATTGAAATTATATAATATGATACCTTTATATTGTCTTAAAACTGTTAATCATTATTTCATTTTGTTTTTTGGTCTCCCGAGTAAATCTTCTTCCTAAAAACTGTAAATCATTATTTAATTTCGTTTTATTTAGATCCACAGTGTGAATAACAGTTTATTTAGTCGTGAACTATATCCCAGTTATGTGAGGTTTGCAAGGGCCCGAGCGGTGGATAGAATAACTAACAAGCCAGTAAGGGGTGCATCCCGATCTTATTATTTTATTTCCAAACCAAAGATAAGTCAGTAAATTTCTGTTATACGGGCCCCTCCCAGAAATTTATAAAAAAAACCGTAGATATGGGGTGTTGAATCATGCATTTGGGTAAAAAAATTATGTTGGGGACGCTCTTAGTTTAGTCGCAATTAATTAATCGTAACAAACACGCACACTGACAAATTATGAATACACAGAATCCAAGCGCCTGGCTATGTATCGTCGCGGTACAGTGGTCTGCGAAGCTTAAAATTTTAAACCAAAGAAAAGTCTTTCGATAAATAAAGGTAAATACCTAGGTTTTATTATAAAAGGAGTAAGCTGACTCACTCTCTCTTTTGATGTATAGTGACATTTGAATTATATTTTTACTTATTAGGCTTAACCCCATAGGAATAATACGTCCAAGCACTTGACAAAATTACAATATTTACAAACTTTAGAGAAATGCTCATGTTGTCCCTTCTTACTGCTGGTTTCAGAGGAAATATAATAAGCCATCGATAAAGTTTACTTTTACAACCTACTTTAGATAAATAGATTCTCAACGCTTAATTCAAATATTTATTCGGATTAAGTCACGTGGTCTAGCTAGTACGTGTCAGCTTATCTCTCTTTATATATTCTGAATATTTAGACACACATAGGCATTTTACCTATTGGTAATTCAATTTAAAAACCATTATCAATTATCCATTATCCAGTATCCATAATATTCACTGGTTTTCGAATAAACTCATTTGAACTTCCCAATTCCGAAGAAACACATTTTGTTTAAGATTTATATGGCCTGCCTTCCTCTTGACAGTCTGATAAGAAAAAGCATTAAAAACAGCAGCCACCTACATTTTAAATTGGCTTTAAATAATATTTATTGTATAACGTTTTAGATCCAAAAAGTTTAAATTTCCTTTTGTTTGATAACACTTAGTTAGCAATATTTATTTATATATTTGAAATTGAAAGCCCAGCCAAGCCAAGCAGAAAAAAAGTAGCTTTAGGACATCCTGGAAATTTCAGCTTATTAAACGCCATGGGAACTTATTAAGGTCTTCCAAGCCCAAAGGAATACTTTCCCGTCTTCGCAGCCAAAATGACAATAATTACAAACTTCAGAGGAATATTCATGGCGTCCCTTCGTACTGCTGGTTTCAGAGGAAATATAATAAGCCATCGTGAAAGTTCGCTTTTATAACCTACTTTTCATACTATTAGATAAATAAGTTATCAACGCTTAATTCAAATATTTATTCGGATTAAGTCACGTGGTCTAGCTAGTACGTGTCAGCTTATCTTTCTTTATATATTCTGAATATTTAGACACACATAGGCATTTTACCTATTGGTAATTCAATTTAAAAACCATTATCAATTATCCATTATCCAGTATCCAGTATCCATAATATTCACTGGTTTTCGAATAAACTCATTTGAACTTCCCAATTCCGAAGAAACACATTTTGTTTAAGATTTATATGGCCTGCCTTCCTCTTGACAGTCTGATAAGAAAAAGCATTAAAAACAGCAGCCACCTACATTTTAAATTGGCTTTAAATAATATTTATTGTATAACGTTTTAGATCCAAAAAGTTTAAATTTCCTTTTGTTTGATAACACTTAGTTAGCAATATTTATTTATATAATTGAAATTGAAAGCCCAGCCAAGCCAAGCAGAAAAAAAGTAGCTTTAGGACATCCTGGAAATTTCAGCTTATTAAACGCCATGGGAACTTATTAAGGTCTTCCAAGCCAAAAGGAATATTTTCCCGTCTTCGCAGCCAAAATGACAATAATTACAAACTTCAGAGGAATATTCATGGCGTCCCTTCTTACTGCTGGTTTCAGAGGAAATATAATAAGCCATCGTGAAAGTTCGCTTTTATAACCTACCTTTCATACTTTTAGATAAGTAAATTGGCAACGCTTAATTCAAATATTCGTATCGGATTATAGGTTGCTCTTTTTTTTGCCTTTTTTATTTCCCTAAAAAATCTTCTGGTGTCGAAATTATAAAATGAAAGGTAGCATATTGTCTAGAGACAGTTAATCATTATTTAATTTCATTTTATGATTAAATAATTCTTACCATTTATAAGATATAAAATTACAGATTATTTAATTACATGAATTATTAAATATGAAGTCAATTATCTTCTAATCCAATCTTTTTTCTGCATTCCATAATAATGAGCTATTTTGGGGGCCTGGGCAACAATGAAATATGGTCTGCAATGACAAGTTCTAGTGAATAAGTAATCCCATTGAATAAGTGTTTATTTATTTATTCAACTCACAATCAAGTGTTAAATAGTTACCAAAGAACCATCACAAGCCATGCCCAAGGGAGGTGCTGCTGACCCATTTCTTAATTTCGGGGCTACATCTGTGACCCCCATCGGGGAATTAGTTTTTGGGTTAAATCAATTTGGTCAAGTTCCGAGCCGGCTGCCCCTTCTTGATCGATATATTGATTTTAAATGGGTTCGGCAGCCCAAAGTGGCCTGAGACTCGATTCGATTCGAGGCTTGTGCCAAGTCACCTAATTCAGCTGTGATTCCTTTGACGTCCGGACACGTGGGCGGGACCCATGATTTATTGAGGAGTACTTAACAACTCGTGGACCTCGTTGTCCTCGTTTTCCGTTCGTTTTGCCCGTGCAGTTGCATCCGGAGAATGTGCGAAGAGCTGCCCTGCCCGTCCGCCTAAGCATGAACCGCTACATCACGCTGACCCAGCTGGGCGATGGAACCTACGGCACCGTGGTCCTGGGCCAGCGCAAGGACACCGGCGAGAAGGTAGCCATCAAGCGCATGAAGCGCAAGTACTACTCCTGGGAGGAGGCCATGAATCTGCGCGAGGTCAAGGTGGGTTCAACGGTAGGTCCATCCATGAGGCTTCCTCTAATCTCTGTCGTTTGCAGTCCCTGAAGAAACTGTCGCACCCGAACATCGTCAAGCTGAAGGAGGTGATCAGGGAGAACGACACCCTGTACTTTGTGTTCGAGTATATGAAGGAGAACCTCTACCAGATGATCAAGGACCGGGACACGCACCTGCCCGAGCCCGAGCTGAAGAGCATTCTCTTCCAGGTGAGCTGGCTACCAAAGTCTTATTGGGACTATCTTTAATTTATGAATTATTGACAGGTCCTAACTGGCCTGGCCTTCATGCATCGCCACGGCTTCTTCCACCGCGACCTGAAGCCGGAGAACCTGCTCTGCTCTGGCCCGGAGCTCATCAAGATAGCCGACTTTGGCCTGGCCAGAGAGATCCGCTCCAGACCGCCCTTCACGGACTACGTCTCGACGCGCTGGTACCGGGCACCGGAGGTGCTCCTGCACTCCACCAACTATGGCAGCACCATCGACCTCTGGGCCATGGGCTGCATCATGGCCGAGCTCTACACCTTCCGACCGCTCTTCCCGGGCAGTAGTGAGGTGGACCAGCTCTTCAAGATTTGCTCAGTGCTGGGCACGCCAGAAAAGGTAAAACATTACGTTCCTTAATTAATTTTATTTATTAATCTCTGTCTTTCCCCGCAGAATGATTGGCCCGATGGTTATCGCCTGGCGGCCATGATCCACTTCCGCTACCCGGACTGCATCAAAGTGCCACTGAGCAGCGTCGTCAGTCGCTGCAGCCAAAACGGACTCGACCTGCTGGAGGACATGCTGGCCTATGATCCCGACAAGCGGCCAACGGCCCAGCAGAGCCTCAAGTACCCGTATTTCCACGCCCTCAAGCGGATCTCGCCCACCGCCGCCACCAAGGCCAATGTGCGGCTCAACTCCAAGTACGCACCCATGTCCAATGGCCACCAGCAGGTGCAGGTGCAGGCCGTCTCGAACAACGTGCTTCCGGTGCAGGAGAAGCTCCAAGCGGTCACCGAGATGCTCCACCAAACCAACAACAACCATAGCAACAGCAACTCCAATCTCGGCAAGCAGAGCAACCTGAGCAATGGCAAGGCGACTGCCAAGAACGGGGGAATGCCGAGGAAGTACCAACCGAAGCTGAGCTTCCTGACCAGCCACGAGATGGGCGCAGGCTCCCTGGCTGACTCCTCCAGCCTCGGCGGCGCCACAGCGGACGGAGTTCAGGTGCAGCAGCAGCAGCAGCACCTCCAAAACGGAGGCGAGTCCATCAACGACATCTACTTAAACCGCAACATCTCACAGCTCTTCGGCCTGCCGGCGGGTCCCCAGCTCCACCACCAGCAGATGCACCATCCGAACGTCTCCTTCAGCACGACGACGTCCCGGAATGCCGGCGCCATCTACGTGAATGGGAGCCACCTCAGCTACGACACGGCCAACATGAATGCCAAGAACAATGCCAAGATCGTGGTGGGCGCCAACGCCAACGGAGGCTACTATGTGCCGGTGGCCAGGCCATCGCTCCTGGCCCCCGAGGCCAAGGTCTACAACGTGTTCTCCAAGGTCAGTGCCAGCCAGGCGCCGCCGAGCATCATTGTGCGCCAGCCGCAGCTTCAGCCGGAGCCCGGAGCACCGCCCCTGCGACTCTCTGGCAGATCCAGGGCACCGCTACAGGATTCCAAGAAGTCCGACGACTTGGATCTAATACTTGGGTGAGTTTAGGGAAGGGAAAGGAGATTAGCTCGTGGTAAATTTTTCTCTGAGTGTGTGCACTCCTGGCACTGCACTCTTGTCTGTCGCTGCACCAGAGTGATTCCTTCCTCACCTCACCCCCTATCTCTATGTCTCTACCCCGCGCAGCTCCAAGCTGAAGACCTCCGCCAAGCGGCAGCGCAACGCCAAGGCCAACATTCTCCTGGAGGATCTGTTCGGGCAGCTGTCCATGGACTCGGACAGCGACGGCAAGTACCCGCACACCGTGCCGCTGACGCAGCAGGCAAAGAGCGGCCAGACGTCGACGGGCGGGCCCCGGGATCGGGAGCGAGATCTGTTCGGGGAGAGCTTCCTGCCCAGGCCGGGACTGCGGAAGAAGGCCACCCAGAGCAGCCTGGAGGTGAACAACGGCAGCCACGCGGACTCGCTGTAAGTGGGGCTGTGGGTGGCCTGCATGACCTTGTTCTTGTCCTCGTCCCGCGCTTCTTAGCCATCATGATCATGCTCATCCCTCTACATTGTACTCTGTCTCTTTCCTTTCTCCCTCTCTCTATCTCTGTCTGTTTCTCTCTCCCTCTCTCTCGCTGTCTCTGTCATCGTTTTGTGTGTGTTTTCGTTTGCTTGTCATTGAACATTGAACACTTTGTGTGGGTGCCCAAGTGATAACTCCTCCTCGTCCTCCCCCTCAAATGATGAAGAATGTCGCTTTTGGCCCATAAGGTAAAAACCAGCATTCGCCATTGAGCTGTAAATATGTTGAGTAGCAGTAGAGCAGGGGTGCTCCTACAGGGACCCCGAGGGCCCAAAGCCATTCGCTCAGCTTCGGCATGTTTCGTGTGGTCCGAGACTTCGGGGGCTTTGTGTGAGCAGACCTGCTGTAGAGACTAGAACTATTGAAACTATCATATCATCATCGTATATGGGAGGGAAAACTTGAAGATTATTAATTATTTAATGAATAAATAATGTTCCTACAAGTCGTTCTTCCTTTTTGGTCAAGCACTCTTTTATTTGCCCTTTCTGTGAACATAATGTAGTTTATATCGTAGATTTGTTGATCATAATACAACATTTGGTTAATCTACAAAACCACACACACCTTTTACTAACTCTAACTCTAAAACACCTATTTCTATACTTAAATACGATCAATATCTTGTAAAAACACAATTAGTATTAACAGTATGTTTGCTCAAAATTACTTTTAAATTCAAATTTCCTTTTTTAACCTCTAACAAGATATTCTTCGTAGAATCCACTTTTATTTTACAAATTTAAACTATTTAAATCCCATTATTTCAGAGCTCAAAACACACAAAAGGAGAAGGCCGCTGGGGCAGCCAGCTTCCCCTGGGATGAGACCAACAAGACGGAGGACGAGAAGCTGACGGCCTGGATGGTGGCCGAGAACGGTAACTTGGTTTTGGGTTTGGGTCCTCAGCAAGCGTAGAAGTCGACTCTCACAGTAGTTAAAACCCCAATTGGAACTAGAACCTTTGGTAGCGTAAATTCGAAGAGCACCACTTGAAAGGAGCTGGACATGCATCTTACACCTTCTCCCCTACAATCCCTTTCCCAGGATCGCTGCTGGAGAATAAGTTCTGAGGAGACGATCATCGACCTGCGAAATGCCGTTGTACCTGAAAACAAAAGGAAGTGAATTCACGTGCCTGTTGTCCTGCGTATTTCCGAACTGAATGTGAGTCCAGGGAATCATCGAATGGTCGGCGCGGCGTGTAGAGTTAGTCTAGTCCCTCGATATAATGTTATTTCTGTGATACAACTAAGCTAAACTCTATTGTGTAAATTATAGCCCTCGAACTCGAGCCCCGCCTCGAGTGTAGGGTGTGTAAGTTAAGTTACTTTACAATAATATAATCCGAGTGAGTTTTGAATCGAGTGCAATCGAGTAGCGGCGGCAAGTGCAGGGCTTTGGTTTCGTTTTCATTTCCCCCATGGAATTGCATAAGCCTGGGCCCAGTCGGTGCGGGGCGTATCTGGTTTCAGCTCCCATAACTTGGCCACTGCGACAATGGGCCACCAATCGACAAGCATCGACATATAAAAGAGGTGGAATCTAGACTCTTAGTCATCAGTCGAGTGGGTTCCATCGCTTTAACTCCACATCTTCGCCATGAGTGTCTCGGTAAGCAAAGATACATCCAAGGATAAAGGTCCCTTGCCTCTTACCCACCCTGGTCTAGTATTCCAGCCTCCTTCTGGGTCTGTTTCTGAGCGCCCTTGTCGCTGTCCAGGCGGGCATTATCACCAGTCATCCCGACGAGCTGATCTCTGGTCCTGCCCAGTACGAGTTCCATTACGCTGTCCACGACAGCCACACCGGCGATGTGAAGGATCAGTTCGAGCACCGACGAGGCGAATACGTGACGGGTCGCTACTCTCTGATCGAGCCCGATGGCCATCGTCGCATCGTGGAGTACACCGCCGATCCGCTGCTGGGCTTCAATGCCCAGGTCCGTCGGGAGCCGCTCTCTCGCTATTGAGTTATGACAAAGGATATAACCAGCTGACCCCGGAATCGTGATTTCTCTTCTTTAAGTTTTAAACTGTAATGGAAGAGATGTGTTCTTGTAGAATAAATCCAAAGGCTGTTTAGTTAGAAAGTCAAAACCCTAAAAGGATCACGATTTAAAGATAACTTAGCTTGACTTTCTAGGGATTGGTGGAAGAAGTAAAAGGCAAAGGATATATACTGGGCTTTGAAGTTTGGTATAGTTATGCCTAAGACTTAGATAACGTACCTATATTCCTTTCGTATTAATACCAAACAAGTTTATCAATTTAATTTGAAGCTTTGAACCCTCTTCCTATGTAAGTAAGTGTTGAATTAATAACGAAACTCTTCTCCTCCATTGATAACTGGGTAATATATGACCAGATCCATCAGGTAAATATAGTAAAAGCCTAAATAGTTTAAAAGCCTATGCTTAGGTAATATATAAGGGACCTCTACTCTTCCCCAAACTCTCCCTCCCAAGAAAACCCCATAGAAAGCCCAAAAATTGTTTTCTAATAATGCATTTATTGCCTTCTATTTACACATAGTATTACAAAGATGAGATAGTGGCCCCCAGGCCTCGCATTATGGCGGTCTCGATTTCCGAGGGCCGAAGAGTCTTGGTGGAGATATCAGAGTACAAGGAAAGGAAGATAGATTCACAGGAAGATAGGTACGATACGAGGTGTCGGGATGTTTAAGCAACACTTCAGAGTCAGATACAGATACAGATACAGGTGCGGATGCGGATGCGGATGGGTCGTCGTCGTCGATGCGATGAAGTCAGTGTTTGCAATCTCTCTCTCTGCAGCTCTCCCACTTAACTGCCCAACTTAGTGGTACAGGCTGAGGGGCTTGAGGAGCTTGGGAGCCGCATAGGCCAGCGGCAGGGGAGCGGGAGCCAGGATCTTGGCAATGGGCGCAGCCTTGACCACCTTGTGGCCCAAGGGATCACGACGCACCACGGCGTTGAAGCCGTTATGCGCGTCCGAGGTGTAGTCCACAGTGCGCAGGTATCCATCGGCATCGATCAGTGTGTACTGGCCCTGGACCTGGTCGCCCTTGCGGGACTCCGTCTGGCTCTTGATGTCGCCGGTGTGCTCGTCGTGCACCGAGTAGGCGAAGTCATAGTGGGCGGGCGCCTCCACCTCGACGGCCTTCAGCAGGGGCTTCACGAGGGCCGGCGAGTGGTAGCTGAGCGGCAGCTCAATGGCGGTTGCGGCACCAACGCCCAGGATGAACAGAGAAAGGAGCTGGAATTTATTACAATTTTCTTGTTTAAACTTTAGAGAACTTTAAATCAAGTATTAGCCTTGCTACTTACAGCAAACATTTTGGCTTAAACTTGGCTGAACGCTGGTCTTAGATTTGGCTGACTTGGTGGCTGCTGCGGCTCCTGCACTGAACTATGTCTCCAAGTGTCGCGTTTGCAACTTTTATAGTCAATGCTCTGCTCTCTGGCCCGGCCCCACTGCCTCCACCTCCATCTCCACACGCACCACGCACACTCCGTAACCCACACCAAACCCCCAAAAAAGCACCACACTCCCAAAAATAAAAGAAGAAAAAAAAAAACCGATCTCCAATCGATCGCCCAGCGAACCGGAATCCGGCTAATGCAAAACTCTTATTATATGTTTATTTCATTTTTTTTCGGCATATGTTGTGATCTGGTAATAAAACATTTACACTGCTCCACTTGGGGCCTTGTCTCTGTCCGGGGCTTGTCAATTGGTTCCTATGGGTCTGCCTTTGTTCGAGCCTGGGTAGTGGGCCAAAGTCAAGTGAAAGTTTTCAGGGGGATTAGCATGGATCAAAGAAGCTAATAAAGAGATTAATTATTATTGATGTATAGAAGATTGGCTTTGAATAATTAAAATATGTAATAAAGGAAACCTTTTTATCAGCAGTTCTGTGAAATTTATTCAAATTATTAAATATATAAAGTAAAGAGTGAAATATTTCCCTTGATATTACTAAAAATATGATTTATAATTTATAATTAATAATCTTTGATATTTTTTTATATAAATGCTCATTCCTTTAGGGATTCCCACTCTCTTCTCTAAAGCCTCGGTTGTTTCCTCTTCTCCCTTATCTTCAGTTGACTTTTACCTGATCTCTGGATCACAGGCATTCAAAATCCAACCCCTCTGGCTCACCCAGACAAGTTGGCTGACTTATTGGACAGTAATAGGAGCAGGAGCGTTGGCATATCGCCGTCACATCAAACAAATTGCACGTTGACATTCGCAGATCGGTCGATCGATCGAAAACCAAGAAACATGCTAAGAGCTTTGCCGATTTTCCACTTAATTAATTAATCAAATTGCAACATCCGCCCGTGTGCCGCCCAAGATCGCTGCTGGATCTGGATCGGGGTCTGGGACTGGGGCTGGTCAGGTGGCGGTCGCCTTTCACGCATGTGCTCTGCACACAAATCAATGCGACAAAGGAGACCCCGCTCCAAACTCGTTGCCGAATTCGATATGAAGTAATAAGCCTTCGACGCGGAGCAGTGGTGTGGGGTCAGGTGGAGCCGAGAGTTTGAGTTGGCTCAGTGCGTCTGCGTCTGCGTATTCGAATCTTGCGCCACATTCAGTTAGAACAAGATTAAGAGTGCGGCGTGCGGAGTGGTGTGGTCTCTGACTGTGACTCTGAGTGGTCGTGGACCAATTTGGCTTCAGCCGCCGCCTGCTCACGCACTTGGACAGATCGGTTCCAGGCGTGCCGGCTGTCGTTCGCTGTCCACCGCCCAACCCAATCAGCAACAAGACATATAAATTTAAGTAGTCTCTATAAATAATAAGTTGTGTCTACTTAGCGACATGTACACACGCGTAGATCGTGTCCGATAGCCACGACAGAGATCGGGGGAGGAAAGGTTGGAGCAGGAGCTGAAAGAGCACGTTTATTTTGGCAATTTCTGTCAAATATGCTAAGTGAAGTGTATGGTGAATGCTGGCTAATGCTCTGGAATGCCAAGTGGGCATGGAAAGTAGCAATAAAGCATTCGATGAAAAGTTAATTCATTTAAATTTGCAATTTAAGGAAGTTATTAAGTATTTTAAGGAACTAGGTAGGATGCAGTGGATGAGGTTCTTAGAACCTTATTTAGTTAAGATACAATGGCAGTTCCTACTTCTTCAATATGGCCAGCAATCGATGAACGGTTTATTTATTTAAATTTACAGTTCAAGAAATGTATAATCTATGTTAAAGGTTGCAATGGTAGGGCTCTTCTTTAGAACCTCCTTTTTTTAAATAGAATAGCAGTTCCTGTTTGCTTTCTTACTTCTCCAAATGACCTTCCATGTGGCGATTCGGTTAAACGCTGGCCAGTGACCCAGCAGGTGCTCTGGTATCTCTCGCTCGAGAGCTTCTTGGAGCTTCTACAGTGTGAGTTATGAGGCAATCCCATCTTGTATATACATGTATCTATTGTCCAGCGGCCTGTGATGGCTCCAGTGATCCTTCCAACCATACCATACACCTTTATATCGTATCTCCATGTGGGGGCAAGGATCACGTTGTAAATCCTTACTTTGTAAGCCAGGCCTGGGCGATTGTTGGCCTTTATAAGCCAGGATAATTTTTTGGCCTTTCCTTCTAGTGCGCTTTTGGTGAACTTCGTGAGTTTTGCAACGGTCAGACGGGAGTCCAAAATCACTGCCAGATTTAGGTGTTTTCTTCTTTGATCAAGGAGCTCGCCATGTCCTGGGCAGGTATCCTTTTTGAGGGTGTGAGGTACCAATGCACATTTTGCAGGGTTAACCAAGATGTTCCAGCGGCAGGCCCAGTTTTCGAAACCCTCTTGTTAAAATGGCCGTAAGTTCCTGTCTAGACTGAGTTTATGGACTAATAAAATCCCAAACCTTGGCATTACTAAAGTTTTTATTATTGATTTCAGTTGCGTTATATGTATGGTTTCTTGAAATATCAAAAATTGCAAATAGATTACATATGTTTTTCACTGACATCTTTTTCTTCCGTTTCCGTTTTTGGTTTCTCAATAATCTTTCAGTTGTGTCAACAGAGTACGACGCACTACATATAATCATTTGTCTCACATATGTTTATGTAGAAAAGGTTAAGTAAATCTCTAGCATATTGTACTATATATAGCCGTTTCGAATATATGTTCAATTATTGGCAATTTTGAAAAAACGTGATTCTATTTTGGCTTCGCTCTGCCTGCGCCCAACATTATCGCTCGGCCTTAAAAAAAATAAAATAATACACAACACAATGACAACAATAATCAAGGCGCTCGCCGATGATATTGGGCGCAGGCAAGTAATGGCCTGTGAGGTATAAAAAAGCAAAAGCAGTTAACAAGAAAGGATTGACAACGCCTCTCATAATGCGCCCGGCTTGAGGGAGAAGGACAGCTTGGGCCTGGAATTGTTTTTGCCTAGGATGACCTTCTGCTCCTCTTTGACTCGCTTCTCCTGCTCCTTGCGCATGCGTTGCCGCTCCTCGTCCATAAGGCGTTGCTCTTCAATGATAGCTAACCGTTCTTCGGCCTAAGAAATACAAAAAAATTGCACTTAGAATATTATTTAGGGGATAAACTCAATAATCTTACCAGTTTTCTTTGAGCTTCTTCGATTTTCCGATTGTTTTCGGCCAAAATCTCTTCGAGCTCTTCGCGTTTTTGTTTTTCATCCTCCTATAAAACCCAAACAAAATGACGATTAATAACAAAAATCAACGCCTTGGCCTGTACTTAGAGCTATGGATATATATTTTATATAAATAAACAGTCTCTTGACATCAGCGAGGCAAACGGTGCGCCGAATGCGACGCACTCATGTGGTTGCAGGATTTTTTTTGAGCTTGATGAGCTGCAAAGTTAGAATCTAGTTTTTTTTTATGTTTAACAATACGTTACAAAGAAAATTTAAGGTAGAAAGTAAAACATTTAGTAGTAGTGTCTAAATATAAGAATGTTTAAAGTAGGTTGTTCTCTTAGGTTTATTACAATATATGTAGGAGCACACAACATAAAAACATGTACTAGTAGTTGCTAAATGATTGGTCTTCAATTGATTTTTTTTTGTTTTTTGGTTTTGTTTTATTTTTGCTACTTACTATTTAAATAGAGGTCATTATTCCAGTACAAAGGCTAAATTTGTGTTAATTTTATATAGAATTTTTGCAGGTTTTCGATTTAAGTTTATATTTTTCTTATTTGTGATTTGTGATGCATATCTCGCTATTCCGGAGGCAAACAAAAAAGCTCAGAGACACACAAACAATTGGATTGGCATCGGGTCCAATGCGAATCCTACAGACACGGGTTCTATGCTTGGGGGGGTAGTCTGGGTCTGGGTCTCGTTTGGCGTCCATTATCCTTACAGCTGCGCTGGCCCATTGTCACATCGCTGGCGTTGGAAACTCACCCGTCTTCTTGGCTTTTTGCTTTTCGATTTGCTTTGCATGCAGCGAACAGTTGGGTCTAAACTAGGCCCGCCTAACTACCCCGACTAACTGAGGGACACCACCGGGTTTTGTTTTCTTTTACTTTATCTTTTGTTTTCTTTTTTTTTCTGGGTGTGGGTGTGGAGTAGAAGGATGCGTCGCCGCGCAGCGGGTTCGCCTGACTTCCGGCGGAGGAGCTCGCGAGTGATTAGCAGGACAAGATCAGCACGTTCGTGGCACGGGCCTACTGAAGCGGAGTGTTTGCGCGCAATATCAACACGACAACGAACCAGTTACAGAACCAATACCAAGTAATTAAAATGATAACAGTATGTGGGTAGAAACGAACAGAAAAGATGAAGCTAAGAGTATGCAAAATGGGTCGTTCATGGGCATCAAAACTGTGACACATGCGGCACTTGGCAATGTCGTCATTTTGGCTTTTTTTTTTTTTTTTTTTTTTTGGTAGGAAAAATAAAAATTACAAAATTATTGGCAGAATATAGAGAGAGAGAGGCGATGGCGGAACCAGCCGCGGCGCCCGCTCACGTCCTGGCTCATTGGGTGTGCTCTGGGGGGGGGGGGGGGGGGGGGGGGGGGGGGGGAGGGGGGGGGGGGGGGGGGGGGGGGGGGGGGGGGGGGGGGGGGGGGGGGGGGGGGGGGGGGGGGGCTGGGCTATGAAAAGGCTTGACTGTGGGTTAGTGTTTCAGCCGGTTAGTGGGCGCAAAGGGGCCGGGTTAGGTTAGGCAAGCAGTCTAGAGGGAAGGTGGCTTTTTGGTAAGGATGTGCCAGGATGAACACGCACCCACTGAGCCGCGGAAGGAAGCGTTGACGCAGCGGTTACGCGCCAAGTGGTGGAGACGACTTTTTGAACTGCTGTTTTTTCGGGTTTGTTCGAGTGTACGTAGGTAGGTGTGGCATTGTGTACGGTTTTTTTCTGACAGTGATAGCAGCAGTCGTCCAGCGGAATCTGAATACGAGCACCTACCTCGCGCCGGCGTTCTTCTTCGCGTATCTGCTCCCGCCGCCGCTCCAGCTCCAGCATCATCTCGCGCTCCATCTCAGCCTTGGCGGTCTCGACGCGCCGATTGACCTCCTGCTCGATTTCATCGCGCCGCTTCTCCAGCTCTTCTTCTACGCGCTTCTTTACTAGCATCTCGATCCGCTTTGCAGCCTCCTCCTCAATGGTCTTCTGTTCGACCTCCTTCGCCCGCCGCTGCCGCTCCATTTCGGCCAGGCGTTCGACCTGCAGCTGGTTTTGCTGCAAGCACATAATCGGGCTCAAGAGAATGATAATGGGCCACGCCCCCCACCACTCACCTCATCCAGCTTCTTGAAGCGGCTGCGCTTGTGTCTGCTGCGCTGGGACTCAAGTTCTGAGTACTGGCTATCACTGCTGGACGAGCTGGAACGCTTCCGGGACTTGACGATCGACGGAGAGTGGCGGTAGTCGCGCTCCGTGTGGCGCTCGCCGCGGTGTCTGTCGCGCTCTCTGTCTCGCTCCCGGTCGCGCTCACGCCGCCCGTGGTGGTTCACCTCCGAGGATTTGTCTCTATCCGTCCGGGTGCTGCTGCGCTCGTGGTCGTGGTGAGACTTACTGCGTTTTTTGTGCTTGCTTTTGTGGTGGCGACGCTTGCCCGAGGGACTCGGAGTGCGTGAACGTGACCCCATGGTGTGGGAGTGGGCGATTTAATCAGTCTCTGGCTTTGCTGGGTGCCCGGAATCGGTCGCCACAACAAATCAATCGAAGTGAATACAAATTTTGTACAATTTTTGCAGATGCCTTGAAAACAGTGCTGCACAACGTGCTCGGCTGACATAAGTTTTGTATTTGCCTTGGTATTTTCTCTGGTATATATTTCTAGTTTCAGTGTTGGGTAACTCTGTTACATCTCAAATTGGTGTTTACATGTTTTTAATCTACTCCGGTTTGTCCTGCTTCAGAATCATATCGTGAAACCGCTCGATCATCACCTGGTTGTCCTTGAAGCCCACACACTCCTTGGCCGCCTCCTTGGGCAGCCACTTGAGGGCGGTGTGCTCCTCGGAGAGAATGGGTTCCTGGCAAGGATTCCGCAGTTCCGCCAGCCAGTAGATGACGATCTTCGGTTTGCCCTTCACCTGATAGTTTAACTCCAGCGGCGTGTCCTTGTATATGATCAGATCCTTCTCATCGTACCTGTGGTTACACTTTTTAAATTAGTGTTGTTTATAATTGAGAATAGTTAAGCACTTGCCCGGCTTCCTCCTTGGTCTCTCGGAGAGCTGTGGTGAAGTCATCCTCTCCTGGGTCGACATGACCCTTGGGGGAGCTCCAGTGAAAGTCGCCATAGGAAGCCTTTAGCAATAAGTATTGTATTTCCCCGCAAAGGCGACGAAAAATAACAAATCCCGCCGCTTTCTTCATGTTTTGGCTATTAATCCACCGGAACAGGTGTTTCACCAGTGCTGCAAAATCCGTGTTTATGATCTAGAAAATTTAGCTATCCTTTCTTTTGTGTTTTTTAAATTGAGTATTTCGTTTAATTTACATTACAATTTTAAATAAACTATTAATAGGGATTTATTAAATATTTTAAGCAAGGTTTGACGATTTGGGAAATTTTATTCAACACTCATTTTTAAAAGGGAAATTTTCCCAGTGCTGTGAAGCGGCAACGTTTTTAACGTATGTTTGCGGTCTGGATGTGCACGTTTTCTTTGTAAATTCATTACATAAATTCATCAAAAGTGCATCCAAGATGTACGCCCTGCTCCGCCGCTTTGCGGGAGTCTCCACCAACAGCAGCCCACTTAGGTGCTACGCCTCCTTCACGCCTAGAGATGTGTTGCGGCAGACCTACGACGAGACCGGCACCCTGCTCACCCGCTTTGCGAAGCACATTGCGTTGGAGCGCTACAGGGATCCGGAGCATGTGCTGCCCAAGACGACGGTCCGGTATGCCGATTACTTTCCCATCACGGACGACCGTTACTTCCAGCGATCCGTACAGAAGACGGAGGCGGCGCAGCTTCCCGCCCTGATCATCCAGGCCTCCAGTTACCGCTCCAATGCCGCCGTGCCCATGTATGTGGCCGCTTTAAACGCGTTGGATAACCATGCAGCCGATCAGCTGGCGAAGATGGAGACCAGCACAGTGCTGGAGACCCTGTACTCATTCCTCTTCCTCATCCCCGCCTGGATGAAGCGGACGGACTTCTTCCAGGCAGCCGTGCAGCGACTGGCCAAGGAGGACTTCCGCAACAACAAGGAGCGATTCGTTCAGGTCTGCTTCTACCTGGGAATGCTGAAGAAGCAGTCCAACGACTTCCAGCAGCTGCTCGAGGAGCAACTGGGGACGCATTTGCCCGCGCTGAGTGAGATGGATCTCGCCATGATCAGCAATGCTGCCTACAAGACCTCCACCTTGGTAACGGGCGAGGTGCGGGATACGTACGAGTCCTCCCTCGTCAAAGCCACTTTGGATCTGGAACTCACTGAGGAGAGCAGTGCTCTGCTGGTCTCCTTTGTCAAGGCCTTGCGCCTGCAGCGAGTGAAGGACGAGCGAGTATGTCAGCTTCTGCAGGATATCTGCCTGGATCCTCGCAAGATTGCTCTCCTCGAGCCCCGCGGCTTGGCGCACATTTTCGCCTTTTTCGCCGAGCAGCTCTGGGACGACAAGCAGTGTCTGACCATCGTTGTAGAGCGTCTGATGCGACTGCTCAAACCTGGAGATCTGCGGGCCAAGGACCTCGCCACCTTCCTTTGGGCCAGCGCCCAACTGGATTGCGAATTAACTGAGTCGCAGATCCGACAGCTCGAGCTGGCTGCCCTGCGAAAACTAGATCACGGAGAATACGATTATTTCCCAGACAATCTGGTGGACACCTGCCTCTCTCTGTGCACCTTGGGTCACTACTCAAAGGATCTGATCAACGCAGCCGAAGAGCTAAAGGCCGCGCAACGACGACAGCGGGCCCAGCCCAAGGTGGACAGCCGTCTGACGGTCCTGCGATCCGCCATTGCCATAGAGCAGCCAGTGCTAGGCAAGCTGAAAGCGGAACAGGCATTCAAAGAGTTCGATCGTGCACCGGGTTATCTGCTAAAGGAGCGCCAGGACTTGACCAAGTACGCCCAGGAGCTGAGCCAGGATGCAGAGGTCGAGGGCGTGGATTTGGTATGCCCCATTGGTGGGGTAAATCTGCCTAGCCTTCGAGTGCAGACCATGGGCGAGCAGCCAAGTGTGTACTTTGTAGAACTCCTTACCGCCGATCAGACTCTAAGGTTCAGCAAGAAACCCACTTCACTGATACGTCTGAAGAAGAGGCTCCTGGAATCATTAGGCCATAAGGTGGTCGTGGTAAGACAAAGCAATCAAGTCAAGGAGGCTTCGATTTGAACTATCTTTTATTACAGCTACGCTCTGCGGATATGGCCACCAACGCAAAGGAACTGCAGCAGCTTCTAACTCCCGCAGCAGCGGCTGAGACAAGCCAAGAACCCGAGGTGGCCCAAGGCCTGAGCAGCTGAACCGTGTGATATATATTCCTAGGCTAGTTACAAATCGTAGCTTTATTTAACAGTGTTTTATGTACTTGTACATCTTTCTTTAAATATTAATAGCACTAAACATAAATTTCAACAAGTAATGTATAATACAAGGAATGGGCTGCAGGTCCACGACGAAGGACTCATCGAATGGACTTGATCTTGGCCTTGAGCACAACGTAGGACACCAGCCTGAAGATTATAATCATGGCTCCCAGAGCAATGACGTCGTTCCAGAACTGATCACCTCTCATGGTGATCTCCTCAAGGAATTTCTTTGGATACCTGAGGCGAAAGAGAAGACTTATAATGAGGAAACCTATAACAGGATGAAGATCTTACCTGTAGTGGCAGTAGGGTGCCTCCTCGCAGGCCAGCACTCCCCGATCCAGGCCATAGATGGCTGCTATGAAGCCCTCTAGCCCATATCTTAGATAGGATATGTGACTGCCCCATTGTAAGTAGCTGGGCAGATCCCTGAGGGTCACTCCAAAGCCGGCGAACATCATCATGGGAATGGTGAGAACGGGCGCTAGGAAGGTGCCGTTGACCACATCGAACCAGGAGCCGATCATCAGGCCGAAGCTATGGCCCACGAAGACTGTCAGTAAACTTATGGCGAAGAACAT
This sequence comes from Drosophila auraria, assembly GCA_008042615.1. NCBI lineage: Eukaryota > Metazoa > Arthropoda > Insecta > Diptera > Drosophilidae > Drosophila > Drosophila auraria. The sequence goes on along the minus strand of VNJW01003807.1, from coordinate 34,687 downwards.
CCAAAAGCGGACCCACTCCATGGGCTGGTAGCTCCATAAGTAGACAATGACAGTGAAGAGGAAGCAACTTAAAATCTGTCAAGCAGAGTCTGGAGTTAGATATGTAATTCTGATAGATGTTCAAGGGATTACTCACCGAAATGGGCAGGTCGACGATAGTCATGGCAGTGTAGTAGGCTTTCAGGGAGTACCAGCGGTTGAAGTGCTCCTTGATCAGTATGGACATCTCAATGGGGACTGATTAGAGGCAATAAGAACGCTTTAAAATCCCCTTTAAATCCCTCAAGTTATGCTCTACGTACAAGTCAGGACAGTCAACATCATCGTGGTCATGGAATGGTGCATCAGAATGGCAAACAGCAGGTTGTAGTTGTCCAGCACTCGGGATCCCTCGCGTCCCGTGTGATCGTACATGGCGCCAAACAGGGCGGCCACTGCTATATTCACGCCAATCCTCAAGTGCGTCATGGTGGTGTCCCGCTTCGCCTTGATGTAGCCGCGTCGCATCAGCACCGAGCACTGGTTCGAGAAGCTGGTGTCCTCCAGCGAACGCGTCTTGCTGCGCTTAGGAATGGGATATTTCCGCATCAGAGCCTCGGAGCGCAGAATGGCGCTGGGATTGTCGAACCAGGTCAGGCAGCTTCCATTCTCCGTGGCGCCCTTCAGGGTGTCGACCTTGTCGTAGCCGTATTCCCCGCAGGCCAGTTCGATGACTAGAACATGATAAATCTCATAAGATGCCTACTTCAAAGATGATCTTCCTTATTCAAACTCACTGTAATCCGCTGGATTGTGGTACATGGGGCATGGGAGATCCACAGCCTGCAGGAAAGGCACCAGCTTCTGGGTGCTACCCTGGTAGACGCAGTTGCCGGCAGCCAGGACGTAGACCTGGTCAAAGATCTGGAACAGCTTGGCAGTGGGCTGGTGGATAGTGCAGATAATGGTGCGGCCTTGGCCAGTCAGCTTCTTGAGCAGCTCCAGGACCTTGGTGCAAGAGCTACTGTCCAAGCCTCTGTAATAAGAAAGATATTTATGAAATCCAGACAGGATTGATTAAAATAGAATCTTAAACCTACGTTGTCGGCTCGTCCAGGAACATCACAGTGGGGTTGTTGATCAACTCCATGGCAATGGATAGCCTCTTCTTCTGACCACCGGACAGGCGCATGGTAAGGGTCTGATCGTGGTCGTACAGGCCCAGCAGCAGTAGAATATCCTCAATCTGTAAGGAGATTCATTCGGTCTAAAAACAACTCTTAGCTTTTGTAAGCTGCTCTTGGACTCACCCTGCTCTCCTTCTCCTCGTAACTGACAGTCTGGCCCAGCTTGAGATCGGCGGCTATATGCATATTCTCGTTGACTGTCAGCAGCGGCTGCAGGCGATCGTCCTGCGTGATGTAGCAGGACATGCGACGAAAGGAAGCTGTGGAAAGAAGGGTTTTTATCACTGGAAGTTTAACTACTAGTTTCTCAGACTTACGCAAGTCACGCCGGCGGCCATTGAGCAGGATGGAGCCATCGACGCCCGTCGTCTTGAAGCCAGACAGGGCATCCAGCAGTGTGGACTTTCCCGCACCCGAAGGACCCATGATGGCAATGAGCTGGCTGCCGGGGAACTTTCCGCTTACATTATGCAAGATTTCCTTAGATCCTACAAAATATAATGAAGAAATTACTCAATGCTATTATAAAGGGCTATAAAAGCACTTAATTGCCTTTGTTTTATAAGGTCGTTGATCGATGGGTTCACGGAGAACCCGATCCGGGAGTTAACTCTAGGCTATTAGCATTTAATAAGGTAATAACTGGATAATCAAGTAGACCATGGATTTTATGTATCCAACTAAGTGATCAACGTAAAAAATTATTAAACTTGGACTATAATCTTGGATAAAAAAATACACATAAATCACACAATGCTATCATAAATGGCTATACAAGCACTTTATTAATTTTATTTTATAAGGGCGTTGATGTTGAGATTCACGGTTAACCCGATCCCTAAGTAGTGTCGGGGCTATTAACATGCAATAAAGTAATAACTGGATAAACAAGTAACCCTTGGCTTGCATTTAATTAAATATTATATAATCTGTATTTTAATAGATCAGATATCTAGAGTGAATATTCTATTAAGTGCTTAACGTCGAAAGGTATTAATCTTGTATTAGCATATAAAATCGAGTAAGGTTGGTAATAAGTTTTAATCTTTGTTGAATTATTTATCATCATTTATTTTATTTTTTATTATACTATTATTGACATCTACATATCTGGTAATTCACAGCTTATTTCAAGGCATTCAGAATCATATAATTTTAGTAATAAATATCTCCAGAGTAGAACCCATTATCTCTTCGGACCCGTTTTAGTTTTCACATTCGAGAAAATCTCACGGAAAAAGATTTCCAGGCCTGTCTCAGTTTTTACTTCCGAAGAGTCTTTAAAGATTATAATATACTTAATGTTATCTATAAATAAATCGGTAGTACTCAAAGAATCTAAAAAAAAGAAAATCTTCTCTGAAAGTTGTAAATTCTTAGTGCTCTTCTATCCTAAATTTTAAACAAAGTTCCTCATGGAGTTCTCTATTTATTCTTTTTCAAATAAATTAGTATATATTTTAATGCCATATTAACACCTTCAATTCCTGTGTAGAAATTTCAACACAATAGCATGATTTCGATCTATTAAAGCACACATATTATTACCTCATATCTTTATTTTATTCGTATAATTACCGCCACAAGTCTAACGTCGTCGCCCAGGTTCTTGATTAGACCAAGTTACCGGGGGCAAAAACACCAATGTCGATATCAATTGCTGCTTGTTTCCTCCTGAACTTTGAAATTAGCAAAAGAACCTTGTGAAATGTACACAGAATTTATTGTATATCGAATGCCAAATGCCCTGCCCACTTCCTTATGGAGAAGTCGTTGCTGCTAGGAAGTGTAACCCGTGTAGAAAGGGGAATTTATGAATGACTAAAACCCGAAACACTGATAAACAGGGGTGTGTGATCGGGTCGCTTATCTAATCGAGGCAGAAGTCAGTTGGTAAAGGAACTAGCAAGCAAGTGTTTATGGCTGATTGGTATGTGAAAACCATAACCTTGAAGAGCACTTTGATTGGTTCTTCAAACTTGCATAATTACGATTACCTAAACATTTAAGAAAAAGTAAAAGTTTGTGCCTAATAAAACCCTTTTTGAAGTATTTAAACTCTTATTTTAGAAGTAATACTTCCTTAATTATAACTAAAGACAGTATAATCTCTAGGTTACAAACTGGATAACTTCCCTTCCTGCCAGCGGTTAGTCAAAGAGTAGCCGCTGATCGTAAAAACATATATAAACCGTATATGGCCATAACTCTTAGCTAATTTTAAGTATTTTCCGCTGGCAATCTTATCGAGCCATATCTTAGATCATGCGATCGCAGGGGATCGTAAATATGACGCCTTTACCTCGGTTGAAGCCCAATTGCACGGTCAGGGACAGCTCCCTGAACTCCATGTCCACGGGTTCGCGGGCTGGCAGGTTGTTCAGGGCATCCATGTCAAAGTGCACCTCCTCCTCCTCCACGGGCTCCAGTGGCGGCTGCTTGCTGGCCCCGGATCCATTGCTGTACGCCACCTGTGGCGGAGTGGAGGTGGGCGGTGGGGGCGGAATAACGCTCGACTGGGCATTGCGCCATCCTCCTGCATTGGTCACGGGCACTGTGGTGGCATTGTAGACGCGACTGTTGGACGTCTCGCCAATCTCGATACCCAGACCGAGACCGGCGACGCCATTGTCGCTGCCGAATAAGAACTGCTCCCGCGCTGTCGCCATTCTGGGTGTAATGGGTTAACTAAGGAAACAGGGAAGATTAAATATATTAGGAAAGCTTTTAAGTAATTCATTATTTTTAATTTACCTAATTATTACTTGAATACCTAAGCTTATCATAGAAAAAACAAATACTAAATCTAATCTACTAAAGTCTCTCAAACTTTTAAGTTTTTCTTCAAAAATCTGATTTAAACACTCAGTATGGGGGTAAAGTTTAATAAATAAATTACTATAGTATCCCAACATCTTAATTAATTTAATAACCAAATATTCTTCATTGTGTTTTGTAACAGAAATATATTTTTAGATTCCAAATAAACAAAATTAATATCCCTAAATTGCAGAAAAGTCTTTCTACTCTCCTGATTGCCCATTGGATATCTCCTTAAGTCAACCTATTAATTCCTAAGCTCGCTTTCATTGGATATTTGTAAACCATTTGGATTGATTCATCGATCGATTGATTAATTGTGCAACAAGTGGCATGCCTCTTCTGGCTGGTGCATGACTACTAACTTCCTGGCTCTTGGCTGCAACTTGTTGCTGGCCAGTTTTGAAAATGCTTTCGCTTAAGCCACTAAAACGGGTTTCGCTGCATCTCAATTCGCACTTTGATCGAGGCTGACGGATCGATCAACCTTTGTCACCTAACCTCATATTCTCACCCAGCTTGAGCTTGGCTAATCCCGATCGCCGGCTCAGATTGGCTATTAATAGAGGCACCTAGAGAGGCTAGTTCCAGCTAAGTTTCGTTGCTGATCCTCTGGCTCTGCTCCAAGTGATGGCTGTTGAAGAATTTAATTATCAGCAGAAAGGCAGCCTGGCTGACTGACTGGCTGGCGGTCCCAATTAAATGCGAGTTTACATAAGCGAAATGTAGCACGCAGTTTACTCCACATTTCGCTGCAAGAGACAATAAAATACGGGCTGCATTAACTGCACAGATTTGCGAAAAGATCAAGGTACAGAGGCGATGGGGCGGAGGCGGGAGGAGACAATAAAACAGCACACAATTGAGTGGAAATAAAATTGCCATCATGAGTGTGTGCTGTGTCGTATGCACATCTGCTATTGATCCGCCGACCCGCTCCAAGCCGATCACTTGCGATCAAAACAAAAGCATTGTCCCATCCCCAGCCCAAGCATTAACAACAAATGGAATCTGCTGGTGACGATGCTGTATAGTAGCTATAGCCTTTAGATGGGTTGCTTTGTGATAATCGCAGCGAACAGGGGTTTCTTGCTTCACATTTTTGTGCAATCTTGATTGGTTTGTTTAAAAACAAAGTCCAAAAATCAAATTGAATAAAAATAGAGAAACAAAAGTGTGAAAATCAATAGGGTTTTGCTTATTAAATCTATAGGGGATCGAGCATTTTTAGAAGATTTAATATATAAATTATTTTTAGTCTTGAAATATAATTACAGCAAGGGAGCAAGAACTTTACGACAATTTCCTGGGATTTCTCATATGCAGTTCCGTGTTGTTCCCTGTGGAATTGTGACGTATTATTGTTATATTATAACCCCTTATCAAAATCTGGGCAAATTCCCTTGTTCAGTCCCAGTTCCTACTAGAACATTTCCCTTTTTTTCACAGGTAAGAGCTCCCTTCAGTTGTGAGCTCTGCACTTGAACCCGGGCATTAAGCTATCAGGGCTGCCAATTACAATTACCTATGTCAATGCCCTGGCAAACCAGAGAAGGAGGGCGAGAATAATAATAACACCTAGGCCGAGGGCTTAATCAGTTGCATTTCAATATTGATTGATACCCGGAGAGCTGTCGTCACATTTAGCCGGTCTCGCACTTTTCTCGGATTCCTTTGTTCATCCATCCCCGCCGAGCTTTACATTTCGAGTTTGCCTGCGACTTTGGGGACTGGGATGATCGTGGGCTATGCTCGGATATATAGCACATTACATTATGTATTAATGCTGATGCTGCTGGCTGCCCTGAAACATTGTTTTGTATACCTTGTTTATGTACGAGTAGTACCTCGCCTTGTGCGCTGACCGAACAAACCGGTCCGAATCGGAGCCCCTACTCCACCTCCTTGGCTGCGGTGCAGCAGCTGTTCGAGATCGGGAGCAATGCCGATCAGTGCGTTCCCTGGGAACAGATTTCTGTTTATATTCTGATAATTAGATAATTCAGAAGCGAAGCAAAAAAAAAACTCTCGGTTTCCATCTTTGGGCCCGGGTTATTGTCGCATTGATTTTGAATTGCGATTGCCGCATGCAGTAATCGAATTCGAATATTATTTCACTGTTTGCAGTTCCACAAATCAAAGTGCGGGCTAAGCAGTTCCACATAGAGTGGGGTCGGCTCCACGGAAGTGACCCAGTCTCGCGGGTCTACAAGATACATATCACTTGTATCTGCCAGATACCGAGGCATGAATCAGAGGTTCACTTAACACTCGCCTTTATACCTTTGTCGCGTTCGTTAACAAAGAATGTCGTTAATATCGAAATTTACTGATAAGGCAATGCTAATGGCCAATAATTTCATATCTCCAAAGTTCTCTCTTTATTTTTGTATATTGGTAAATATAAACCATAAAAATATTAAATTGCTTTAAGAATTTGATGTATTTATTTCCTAAAAGGATTATAAATACCTGAATCCTGTGCTTCACTTTTTACTAATTAATAAATAAGTTATGAAAACTGGTTTTGTAAAAATTATATTTTTACTGTTTGTGTCCTTTAAATTTAATAATTTAAAACTTTATTTATTTAATTTTCAAATATGTTTAAACCGGAAAATAATTACTAAAGTTCCAAACTGTTTTCTGTTGTAATCGTTCACTCAGGGTTTAAAAACCTTTATTTATGCCACAGTTTCAGTTTTTATTTGTCACTTGATAATGTTTTATTAATGTAGTTTCCCGAAAGGATTCATTGCTATTTATTTTAAAAAAATCCAAACGTTAATATTATTAATTATTAAAATAATTATTATTAAACAAATATTTCACACCTATTTAGTAAGCTTTTATTTTTAAGTCAGACACCACTTGATCTTTTTGTAATTAAACAACTTTCGAGTTGTTTAATTAATGAGATCCTTACCCTTTTTGAGAGTCAGGATTTTAGTACTTTAACTACAAGGAGAACTCGAAAACGAACCGTTGATCTCGCGATCCCGCAACCGAGTAACAGCGTCTTCGAAGCGACGTGCACGACTGGCGGTCAGTAAACAAACAGTGATCCCAGCTAGCTGTGGTGGCTACATTGGCGGTAGCAGTTCCCGTTCCCGATCGCCCAGAAGTCGGCGGGGAGAGCAGCTTCGTTGATCGCTGGAGGCGCACACAGCCACAAAGAACACGATCGGGCGTCCCAGCTGGGCGAGAGTATCTGTGGGTCCAAGTGAATGTGTTGGTTGAATGCAGGCTTTATCGAAGGCGCTCAGTGATGCCGGGAATTACCAATTGAAAGAAAAGTTCAATCTTACAAATAGGGAAAATTTAAGCAAAACCACAGAAGCTGAAATCGATTACTTATAGGGCATAAATCATTGCCTACTTATAGGCAGCTACACTTGGGCAATATTGGTAGTGGGTGTAACTTTCAGCCGATCGATGTGAAACTTGGTATATGGGTAAATAATTAGAAACACTATAAAGTAACAATTCATTAATCACAAATGGGCGATGGTAATTTATTTTAATAAATCTCAATACAAGTAAGATATTTTACTTACTATATTAGTATTTAAAATCACTTTCATTATATTTTTTTTTATTAATAAGGTTAAGTATTACTTTTTTTAGGAAAAAAAAACATATTCAGCCTTAGTATCATATCTGACAATTTATATTTATTCTGTACATTATAATTTACAATTAATAATTACTAGTATGTAAAATAACGTTCATAAAATGGCAATTATACTTGTTTTTGCATTAATAAGTTGGTTAGTATTAACATTTTTAGGAAAAGACACATACTCAGCCCTATTATTATTATTTATATTAATTTTGTATATTATAATTTAACCATTAACAATTAAATTGTAATTTCCCGTAGAAAAAGCCAAGACGCCAGCACTTCCCCGAAGATCGCTCGTCAGTCTGTGCTAGCGTTTATTTCGCATTGGTTATTAATGTTTTGGCGTTGTTATATTGTCGTTTTCCTTCGCTGATAAGAGCCACTCAGGCTCGCACACTCTCCCACCTGTCCCCACACCTACAGATACTCACCTGCTGCGGCGGCTGATTGAGTTTTTTGGCAGTACGGCCCTCTCGGCCCGATCGCAGTGCTTGGCAACGGAGAGCGGACGGGGCTCAGGTCACAAGTCCACATATCGAATTTCTTCGGCGCTCCACAAGAGTCGTATACGTAATACGTAATAAAGCGTCGCGTTCCTCACTTCGACTTCGCTTTTATTCTGTGCCAATGGCAGCGGCGCAGAGTGAAACAATGGCCAGCTCTATCCCCGCTCGACATTATCGGGGCCGGTTTACAATGCCTATATGGAATATATAGCTCATATATAGTATATAGTCCCACCTACACACAAGCATCCGTGTACTTATTAAGACTCTTTGTGCTGGCTCGTGAATCAGAGTTATTTCACCGATTATCTTCCCTATTCAGGCGTTCTTTGGACCCTTGCATTGATGGACATTCAGGGACTGGAGCAAGGTAATCTGTTTCTTTTATTCACTTACCTTTTTCTGGTGCTTTTATTTGGGGGTTTTTGTGGTTTGGAGCTCTGAAAATTCAAGTACCTGGATTTTTGTATAGTATATAAACTACAGTTTTATGGCAGTTTTAGGTGGGAAAATGCTTTGATTAAGATTTTATTTTAAGTTCTTGATAAGCGAGGTAAAAGCTAATACTATATCTCTGTTTTTCCGTTTTTCGTCTATTAATTAGGCACCAAAATCTGTTTAAAAGTCTGGGTATAGGTTTCTATATAAATTATCCTTATAAGACTCTTTAGATCTGAAATACATTGTATTCAAAATTAAATTATTTCAAGATTTACAACAAGGTTTCCTTTAATACAAAGGTATATTTTAATAAAGGCATTTGTATAGATCTTAAATCTTATATAAATATTTATTCTGAATCAACAAAGTCAAGATTGATCGATGATAAGCTTTCTGTAATATTTTACGTATTTCAAATAGAATTAAAAACCTAAAAAATAGATAAATTGTTTAAAACTATCTTTAATGTTGGTTTATTTTAACATTTATAATCAAAAGTAAAGCTTCTTAGTTCTGTTAAAATAATTTGTATGATTATATAATTATTCTAAGTACAAAATTAGCAAATTATTAACTCAAGTTCTGTTTAGTTTTTATACCTTTTCACTTTATTATAAATTCTAAATAATCTTTCAATGACCCAAGTAGTCCACAGTTTTTTGTATGTTTTCCGTTTAAATTATCTATTATTAGCTCAAGTACTCCATAGTTTTTATATGTTTTCACTTTCGAATTCCCCAACTTGGGCTGGGTCCCACTTGTAAGTCCCCCCACTAAAAGTCTCATTGATAAGTGCTTATTTAGTTATTATCGTAATAATTGCTCCATCAAGCGAGCGCAAACCCGACGGCGACACTATGATTCAATCCTCGGGCTGGACTTTGACCGTTTCTCGACTTGAGCTAAACAAAAGCCGATTGATATAGTAAGTAATAGCAAGTACTGAATGTTCCCAAGCTAATAAGGGAGAACAGAGTACAATATGAAAGCGAGAAATACGTCACGGCTTTATCGAGTGCTTCTGTTGAGATCGCGCTGGTCGCGGGCTCGAACTTTGGTCTGCGCTTGTTCCGGGGATTACGAATTGTAATAGCCGATGACTGGAGAAGTGCGTTCCAACACTCTATAAATAACGATTTAAACAAGTGTTTGATAGGTTTAAATATTGACTACAGGTACACCATAATCTGCGCGAACGATAAGATTGCCATTTATGATCGCTAAGGCAATAGGAAATCGTAAATATGGCGCATGGGAGCTCATCCGTCTTGGGCGATCGCTAGATTTCCTTGTTTTAGCTAATCGCTTAGCGTTCAGTTTAAATATTAGCCCATATCACTGCACCCACCTTCCTATTCGCCGATCAAATCTCGAGAGCTTCTCTCTCCTCCGCCTCAACTTATCATCATGTGCTGTCCATGTCGTGTTTGGTATTCTAAACAACCAAAGTCCACATAGCCGCGGGCTCTTTTATGTTTCTCCACGACTTTGTCGACTATGTCGGTTGGTTCGGTGGGTGGAATATGTACAAATATGTAGAGCTTCCTATAATACCCGAATCTCCCCTGATAAGCTTGTGCTCGAGCGTGTGCCTTGGAACAATTAAATATGATCTTTGCCCAAAATCTCAGACACATCGGAAGTGGATTATTTCCATAGATTTTACGACTCATTTTGAATGACTAATGGCGTGATTCTATGATGGATTATCTTCCAAAAAATATTTTACTAAATTTTCCACCTCTAAGTAAGTTGTTTTTATGGAAATCGATTTCAATCAATGAACTTGAAAGCAGTTTGCTAGGATTATTACAGAGACTTTAATCATTATGAGTTTTGTAAGCAAATTCAGAAAATAATAATTATTTCTTGAGTACTAAAGCAAAACTTATATATATTTTGTGCTCTTGTAAAAATACTATGTTTGAAATTTTGCGATAAAAAAAAAATCATTACTTGCAGTCCCTGGATTATTCACATACTTTATAAGTAAAATATGAATAAAAGCTGAAAGTTTGTCTAGTGTTCTTTCATGCTTAATTCCTGAATACTTAAAATAGATATAAATTTCTCGGAATCTTTGGTAAGAATAAGCTTCTGATCTCGACACTACCTTCTCCATGAAGTTCCCTTTAAAAACATACTTTACTATTATAATTTCCCTCAACATAATTAACACTTCACATAGTTGCCACATTCCCAACTTCATCTCATAAGGATCATGTCCGCTATAGGCTGCATTCCTGCTTCAAAACTAACATTTAAATACTCACCAGGAGATGATCTCCACAAGCTCGTTCCAGCCGAAATAAAAACCATTGAAGATTGCTTAACAAATTTCTCACACACCTGAAATTTTGCTCAACCGGATTGTAGGCCAAAATGGTAACGGTTCAGCAAGATACAGGCGCGAATGAAATATGCCGCCTCGCAGGATAAGCCCAAAGCCACCAAGGACCGATGAATCACCAACTCACTGGTACTAGATATCTTAACGAGACTGGAAACCGCGACCGCAACTTTTCCGGGCCACGCTCGGATTGGAACTGATGGCCAGAAGCCAGCGCCAGCTTCTAGGTAGCCACTTCTGATCGACCCGGACCCGGGCACCCGTCCATCTATGTATTAGCATTAGAGGCACCGGTAACAAAAGGAAGCGCTGACAATGCCCCGGCTCTGCCTGGTTGGCTGAGTGCCTCGGTTGGGGTTGGCTGACTGACAGACAGACTGGCTGATTCGGTGGGTGGGTCACTAGCACCACTGGCTCGGCACTTGCAACGGCGGCGCATGCCCACCATAAGTTGGTGGGACGCACCTTGCTAATACAAATAGCCGAAATGGAAGCGTAGCGACAGCTGACACCATCGGCGAGCGCGCCTCTTAACGAGCGGCCAGCGCGACCCCACCCAGTATCACCTGGAGTGATTACATAGCGGCCACATGGAGATGCCACTTCCCCGGCGTCGCCATGACGTGTGCCTGGGCAGAGTCCAAGCCCAGCCGTTTATCATTGGGCAAACAAACGGCAGGCACATAGTATATAGCTGGGATCCTGTCATATATCCTGCCACTTAGGTTTAATACGCACCACAAAATGGGTTAATGACTTGGCAAATGCATTTCCTAATTAAGTTTAGGTCCCAGATGCAGTGCTGGGCGTTTGAGTAACCCAATTTCGGAGGAGCCTGCAAGCCCCAAAGGAATTTTAAGCCAGGAATTCCAATTATAGAGTTCTGACAACTGTTTCTTTAATTGTATTTGTATTCTAGAATTTAGATAATAAAGGAATGTGATCTCTTAAAGACTTCTCTCTCTGTTTTCATTAAGTTAAGTTAAATTTATGTGTAATTTATAAACTAATTGTATGCCAGAAGTTATTATTAAAGAATCCTTTTCTAAATCTATCAAAGCCCCAGCTCTTAATTATACAAATATCTTGCGAAAAGAGGAATATTATTAATTCTATATAACTGGTTACCAGATTTATAATAATTTTTTTTTAATCTAAAATGAAACTACATGTTTCTCTGATAAAAATATTCAACGACTTACACTAAATTAAATTTAATATAAAACAGCAAAGCTACTTTGTTAAGAAACCTCCCCTCCCGATGGAATAAATTCAACGATATCCTTCGCCAACGTTATGTATCTACAGTCCGTTGCTCTGTAGCACACCTTGTTCTAGAAGCCAATCCCTAAAACCATATGTACAAGAAACTATCCTCTACCGCACCCACTGCCCTGCCAAGCGACGTGCCACTTTTCGCGCCCCACAAGTTGCCCTTTTTCCAACCACGCTATGTCCTTTTCGCCACACAGGACTCCGCGAAGCGTTGAATAGCTGCGGGGATGATCTGCGGTCGTTAAAAGGGCGCGTCTCGCATTAAAACCTCCAAAACTCACATAGCCAAATGTCAGCCAAACTGGGATTGGCCTCTGGAACGAAGCTATTGCCCAGACATGCTGGCTGAAGAATCAATTATGACTAATTGAAATATGTGCAGCAGCTTAAGACTTAATTAATAAAAATGTTATATTTAAAACAAAGTCTTTCTTTATATTTACTTGAGAATATGCTGTAAAGGAAAGGCTGAAAAATAAAGACACTTTTAAGGTGATGCCACACCTCTCTGTCCACCTCAGAGTCCTTTCAAAGCTTCCTCCATTGGCCAGGCAAAGACTCCTCCTATATACCGATGACATTACATAACAAGCTGATCCCAAAAACCCAGTGGGGGCCAACCCATCGGCGGCCGCATCCGCCTTTAGTCTTGCCATACATTAAAATCTAGGTGAGGGTGTGTTGGCCGTTGTGAACGAAATTTAGTATCAATGAGCATGCGGCTCCGCCATTTGGTTTCTATAGTTCATTTAAATGCAACTATTTAATTAATTTCAGCTCCGCCCGAAACGATTTGTTTGCACATAATTAAATCGTCTAATTGGATGCCAGTTTTTAGTATCAATTAGCCCCACACACACATAGCCTGGGCAGGGCGTAACTTTATGCCTAACAAATATCGATTCAACAGCTTAAGCTACGCCAAGTCAGCTTGCTCTACGGCTACAGTTGACTCTGAGGAGCCGGGCTTGACCTGCGGCTGTCCCAGCGACATGGGCAGACGATCGCCCCAGCGACTGACTTTCGCACAACTGTAGGCGGACCTATAAGGAAAAGAAGCTCTTTTGAGAGACCAAAAGCAGGCATTAGGGACTTCACTCACTTTCCGTGTTTAGACTTTGTAAAGATGACCTCTTGGAGATTGCCTTCTTCCGTGCAGACCCGACAGATGGCATGCTTTGAACGCACCAAAGTTGGCCGCACAATTCGTGGCCAAGAACGAGAGCTGTCCGAGGGGGGCCCCTTTTTCAGGATGGCATAGCTGTAGAGGGAGGTATGACGGTCCGCCATAGAGTCGCTGCCCAGACGAAGAGGAGCGTAGGAAATGGGGAAATTGCAGGGAGTGCGATCAGCCAGGTCTCTAAGACGCGGACAGGCCACATCGTGCGGACACTGAAAATATGAAGGAGAATCTTAAGCATGCTTTCCCAACAGTTTAGGTTTAGAATCATACCGGCGCCAGTGTGTGACCCTCCTCGTCCTGCTTCAACAGAAATCGCCTGGCCTCGTTGACCAGCTCGCTGCCACGACGCGTCCCCTCCTCCGCTATGACCATGTAGCCATCGCACTTGCGCCACAGATTCAGCAGAACCTCCTGTCGCTGCTCCTTGTCCGCCATCTCGAAGAGCGTGTGGGAAATGATCACCAAATCGTACTTGGTCTCGATGGCGGGCAGGAACTGTCTGTAGTATACGTTGCGCAGGGATACCTGCTTGTTCTCGTGGCCATCCCGCAGAATGAGCTCTGAGATCTCATTCATCTCCCTGGACCTGTCCACGTTGTAATACTCGAAGATCTGATCGCGCCACAGCTCGCTGGCCACCCACATCCCAGTGCCAACGCCGGATCCGAAGTCAAAGAAGCTGCGGGGACGGAACTGCTCGTCCCGCAGGGCCAGCTCGGTGAGCACACGCTTCATCACAGCGTACTCCTGGGCGCCACGGGCTACGGCATAGACAATAGCTTCGTATGTGCCGTACTCGATGCGTCGCCAGGCGTAGAGGCGCTGGGCCAGCCGCTTGTTGATTTCCAGCTCCCTCTTCCGCTTCCAGCGCGTCGCCTCCTCCTCGCTCAAAGTGGCTAGCCGCTCCAGCGACATCTTGGCGTTCACCTCCTCGATGATAATCCGCTTCTTATTCTCAATCTCCTCTTGCGAGGGCGGAGGGTGGCGTGACTTAAGGTAGGAGTTGAGCTGCTGGCTATCGTGGATTACTTTCTTCACGGGATGGTCGCCCACAATGCGCTTCAGGGTGTCACTCAACTGTTTGGGCAGCTCCACATGATTGGGTTTCACTACGCCCGGATGTTTCCTGGGCTTAATGGTGGCCTGCTCCAGACCAGTGATGACCGCCGGCTCCACATCCACGGCAATCTTGCTGGTGAAACGGTACAGTCGGGGTACCAAGTTTCTCGATGTGCAATTCAGGGATAACAGCATTTTTTAATCCTTTTTTATTTCATAATATGTAACCGCAAAATCAAAACAACAAACGGCACGCTTTAGCCGGTATGGAGTCCAGTGTTGGGAAAGTGCCGCGCAATCAGCTGATAGTGCTGGTTAAAATTTCCCTTCAAGCACAGATGCGGTCGGATTAATACCAACGAATATGCAGTAAATTATATTTAGCCGTTTTCAAAGAGTGTTTTTAAGGAAACTTAATATATAATGTTTAAGATTAATTAATTATTAAATATTCGAATTCTTTCATTCTCTGGTAAAGTTAAAAAAAATAGATTTCAGGTACTTATTAAATGAATGCTATAACATGAACCGCTGCTGTATACTGGAGCTGTGTGTGTATGCGTGCATCTATTTAAAAGATTTACAAACAATTGGGATTCCATGAAGCCGCGCTATGCTTTGGCGCCTCAATTATGGATGAATACGAAGCACAAGTGAGCCAAGGTGATACCAATATTATCCCAACTTCCTTTACGATCCTACCTGTTTATACAGTTGACCGTTGTGGAGCAAGCGCTGGAAAGTACCACCGATGACCAACAGCGGCAGGAACTTTTGGCCCTGAAAACGAATCTACAAGAGCTGTTAGCCCTCACCAAAGGCACAGGCGATGAACAGCCAACCGATGAAGTCCCTCCCCAGGGAGACAACCTTGACGACGAGCTGCAGCGGCTCAAGAGCGAACTTAACGACCTGGAGGAGGCTGGCGCTGGCACATCCGCTGCGGAGGAGCAGCAGCAGTTGGCGGAGCTGCGGGCCAAGTACACAGCCATGGTGGGCGAGAAGTGCTCGGCTCCCCACGAGCACAGTTGGGGTGCCCTGAGCTATCACAATTCCCTTATCTGCGGCGTAGACGACGAGGTGATCATCAATGGCGACGGTGTCTTGGATGTCCGGTTGCGGGTGCTCTTCACAAATCCCACACACCGCGAGATGTTACCCTGTTCCTATTACCTGGAGGGCGAGTGTCGCTTCGACGAGACGCGGTGTCGCTTCTCCCATGGCGAACTGGTCAGCGGCAGCTCCATTAGGAAGTACAAGCCGCCAGACTTTCGCAAACTATCCCGCAGCTGTCCGGTGTTGGCCCAGCTCCAGGACCGACTGTGGCACCGAGGCCGGGTCCTATGCGTCAATTTCGTGGAGCAGGTGTGCCGAGTGCGTTTGGATGGCCAGGAGCACAAGGAGAGGGAGCGAGACTTCAAATTCGAGGAGCTTTTTCCACTCACCACCGATCAAGATGAAGAAGAGGAGGAGCTAAGCAGCGGAGACAGCAGCTCAACTCTGAACGAAGAAAGCAGTGACGAGGCGGACTCGGAGTTGGATGACCTGGAAGAGGCCCGGCGCGCCCGCATGGTAGAGCTAAGTTTGTTCACCTTTAAGCCGACAGAAAAACTGGGGGCCTGGGAGGAGTTTACGCGGGTAAGAACAGCATAAAACCCAAAGGCTTGGATACATTATAATCTTAACACCTTTCCCCTCAGGGCATTGGCTCCAAGCTGATGGAGAAAATGGGCTACATCCATGGCACGGGTCTTGGCTCAGATGGAAGGGGCATTGTGACCCCAGTGAGTGCCCAAATACTTCCCCAGGGTCGATCCTTAGACGCCTGCATGGAGCTGCGTGAGGCTGCCAACGGGGATAAGGACTACTTCAGCGTGGAGCGAAAGCTAAAGCGGGCCCAACGCCGGCAGAGAAAAGCGGGCGAGAAGGCCTACGCTCGGGAGTCCCAACGCACGGATGTCTTCACATTCCTCAACGGCAGTGTATTGGGCAGCGGGGACAGCACCCAGCCAGCCGAGCAGGTGGCCAAGAAGGCGAAGACCAACGAACTGCAGCAGCACTCCACCAAAACCCTCAATGTGGAGACGGTGCGGGTGGCCGACGAGATCCGTCGAAAGCAGCGTGACATAGCCAAGGTTCAACAGTCGGTAAACCGGAATGCTGGCGATGCACAGCTCCAGAAG
Source organism: Drosophila auraria (assembly GCA_008042615.1). Classification (NCBI taxonomy): domain Eukaryota; kingdom Metazoa; phylum Arthropoda; class Insecta; order Diptera; family Drosophilidae; genus Drosophila; species Drosophila auraria. The sequence goes on along the minus strand of VNJW01003807.1, from coordinate 18,079 downwards.
AGGCTGCAGGTGCAACTGCAGGGCCAGAAACAGGAGCTCGCCACTCTACAGGCCCAGGAGCGAACCCTCAGCAAGGAACAGCAGACGCGCAAGAGTAAGAATAAAATGTTTGAGTTTTGAAACATAAAAAAAGCTGTGTATTTATGATTAATAGTCCTAATCTACCCTTCATTAAATACTTCCGAAGGCCCCCGCCGTTATGATGGCCGTCATGTACTGCTCCAGCAGTGCTTGGGCCAGCTGAGCTCCGTGCTCCACGGCCAGGGAGTACGCAGTCTCTCCATTCTCGTTGGTGGCACTCAGATCCAAGTCTCTGGCCAGCAGCTCGTTGCACGTATGCGGATGGTTGCCAGCTGCTGCATACATCAGTGCCGTGTTGCCCACAATGTCCATGTGCGTCGAGTCCGCGCCATGATCCAGAAGGAAGCGAACGATCTCGTTGTGGCCGCCGGCAGCCGCCAAGAGGACGGGACTGACCAGATCCGGAGCCATGATGTTCACATTTGCCCCAGCTGCCACGAGCAGCTGCACGGAAACCAACTGGCCGTAGGAGCAGGCCCAATGTAGCGCCGTGAAGCCATGTTCGTCCTTGTAATCAATGTCCTGCTGCCGCGCCCGCTCCGCCGTCACCTGCTCCTCGGTGATCTCGCCCTGGCCAGCTCGTTCGTGGAACGAGAGCGACACCTCCACGGGACAGAAGGTGGCCTCCGTGTTGCCGCGCTGCAAGTTGGTGAGCACGGTGGACTGGGGACGGTACGGCAGGAATGCGCTCTTCCGCTTGGAGTCCAGCACCAGCATGGAAGTAGGCGCCGCCCGGACGGTGTCATCGTCGTCGGAATTTGTGTTATTTTGGAGAGTGCTAGCTGGCGCCACCATTTGTTTTGGTTTTATTTACGGTTTGTGCTCCAAGCTGTTGTTCAGCGTTTATGCGGTGCGGAGTGACGATAACGGAAATATCGCAATGAGTGCACTTGAACTATCTAAACTTTATTGAAGAACAATTAAAGTTACATTTCCCCAGTTTAATTCCAAAATTAAGCGAATTCACGGTTACTATAAAATTTAAACTTAAAAAAAAAACATTTAATCCGATAATCGGACGCATAAACGCAAGCAAGTGATGGAAACGTGCCAAAACGTCGCAATCGTTATCGATAACTGTGTGTTTTGTTTGGTTTGTTTTCATTTCTCGTTTCAAAGCCTAATTTGCGTTTAATTATGTAAATATATTTACCAGATTTGTTAGCGCTGTGTTTGTGTGTTTCATAACAGGTTTTGCGACAGCGTCGCAGTTGATTTCTAGCAGAAACCTCCTCCTGCACCTGTTGAGCCAGGCGAATTCGATTCAGTGCAAACCTGCGTTTGGCCTTTTTTATGCCCTTTAGTTGTACGTTTCCACTGCCACCGACAATCGCTGTGCAAATCAATTGCGTCGAAACGCCACACAACAACGCACACAGTGTAGAAAATGGGCAATACGAGCTCCAAGGGGGAGTCGGACGCCAGTGAACCGCCCCTGGACGGCGGGAAGCACAAGCACCATCACAAGTCCAGCACGCACTCCGCCCACTCGACTGGGTCCCACAATGGCAGCTCTGACGCAGGCGGCGGTAACGGCAGCCACAACAGTCTCAAGGTGCAACAGTCGCAGGCCTCGATGACCAGGTCAGCCTCCGGGGCGGACGTCACCGAGAAGTATCTCACGCAGCTGGTGCCGGTGGAGAAGCTGGCGGAGATCCTTAGGGAGCTGTCGTCGGCCAAACTCGGCGTTAATGGCATTGTGGCCGACGTCTTTGTGGTGAGTAATTAACTGATAACAAGCAACGACGACGACAACCCATTAACCTGCCTCTTTTCCGCCCCGCTTCCAGTCACAAGTCTTTCCGCAGTACGCGGACCTGGGCCAGCGGCTGTTCAGGCTGATGCACACCAACTCGAAGGCCACCACAAAGCACCTGGGCACCGTCGCCTTTCGGCAGCAGTGCGAACGCTTCCTGGGCATCATGGACGATGCCAAGACGCTGGAGTGCTACATCAAGATGTACGCCCAGGACGACAATCCCGACTTTATCGACAAGGAGGGCGTGACGCGGCTGCTCCACATCTGCTACACAATTGCCATGCAGCACTCGGGCAACGCCGTCCTGTGCTCGGCCATCAACCGCACCTTCGGCTCGGTGACCAAGTCCATATTCCTCTGCCACGACAGCCTCAGCCTGGGCTACGTGTGCCGCTGGTTCGAGCAGAACCTGATCCGCCTGGTGCTACTCGTGCACAAGTACTGTGTGCACGTACTCTCCACCGCTTACCGCGGCCTGGAGCAGCAATCGCAGTCCTGCGGCATCGAGCTGCAGACTCCGGTGCTGGAGCAACGCAATCCCTTCACAGACGCCACCGACCATAGCGGTGGGGATGGTGGCAGGGATCTGGACTCGCTAATGCCGCTCTCACAGGCCTGGCTGCTGGCCGGAGCTTTGCCGCCGCTTTACTCCAAGCCACAGACCGTGGCTCCACCTTCAGCTGGGAAGGGCAATAACAATAGCAGTGCCTCGAGCGCCGTGCAGATCTTCAAGGAAAAGCTGTCGATGATGCCGTCGCACTGGACGCTGCTCTACGACTCAAACGAGCATGGCGTTGGCGCCAATCGGTTTCTGCATCACGTCCTCGGCTACCGGGGACCCACTCTCGTCCTGCTGCACACCAAGGACGAGCAGACGTACTGCGTGGCCTCGCCCAGTGAATGGAAGGAGACCCATCTCTTTGTAGGCGGCGAGGGCTCCTGTGTTGTCCAGCTGCTGCCCAAGTGGGTTAAGTGGGTTAAGATCTACGCTCTGTTTATTAATAATCTTCGTTAAAGGTTTGAGATACTGGAGAAGAGGCCGAACATCCTGTACCTAAACACGAGCATACGTGGCTATCCGAAGGGATTCCGCGCCGGCGCCGATCCCCGCAAGCCGATCATATCCGTTGATGAGCATTTCGAGAAGGTGGACTGCAAGGGTCTAGCAGCAGGACTCATGTCCATAGAGGTGAACTTATAGGATAGGAAGGCCAGGGAAAATCGGAATAAGTTGACAAACCGCATTCTTTGAATTTTTTTCTGCACTTTAATCGCATTCATGTACAGTAAGCCTTACTCAACAGGGTTTATATATGTATATATATATATATTGTATATGGTATATGGTGTAAAAATCATTGACGTACGTATGTATATGTATATATCGCATATAAAAGGCTAATCTTCAGCCCAAGCTGCTAAAAAAACACCACACCTGCGCCGCCTAATGGCCAGGTGTTGTGCTTTTATGATGCATTTTTAAATTAAGTCTACGATTCTCCTCACCCAATACAACAACAAAAACAACAGTGTCTACCAACAACAAGAACTACACGTTGCTCTCTTCGCAGGTCTGGGGATGCGGCGACAAGTCATCACGCGAAGTGCAATTGGACATCAAGAAGTGGCAGATCAAGGAGGCCGAGCGACAGCGGACGGTGAAGCTAACGGCCGCCGACTGGATGGACCATCCGGATCGATATCTGCTCGAGCTGGGCGGCAGGCAGAACTATAACAATTGAATCGGGCTGCGGCTGCGTCGAAATATACTGGGATTCGTCGTTACGCAGACAGCACGCAGCACTCAGCACGAGAAGTAATCACTGGACTGAATTTGTTTTTAATTGATGTTGATTGATATTCGGTTTACTTGTTTTCATTCTATTAGTATTCGATTTGATTTTATATAATGTTCGTAACGTGAATTCCGTGTATGCCTTTAAATGTACTTCGTTCTACATTGTCTGTATCTGTATCCATCTATGTATCATTTCCGTCTTCGTTTTAATTCTAAAGTTTTCTGTTTCGTTCTCTGTATCTTCGTTCATTTGTAAAAAAAAGAAAGTATTATGAAAAGACATGGGAATCGAAGTGCTTAACAAATAATTCAATAAATGTTACAAATATTAATAAATGGCGTTTGGAATTCTCTGTTCATCTCTTATCAGAAAGGAGAGTAAATCAGTTTCTGCGATAAACCAAACTCAGATAACAACCGAAAAGATCAAGGTCCGTCTGAGCTCAATTCCGAATAGGAAAGCACGGGGAATGCATGTCGGGGGTATCAATGATACAGCAAATGTCTAAAACCTTTCTTATCACTTCTAGCGTCCGAAAGAAAACGAAAATAAAACAAAAGACAACTACGAAAGCTAGAGTCGAGTGTGACCGACTCTGAGATACCCGGTACCGAAAAAATTAACCGGTTAAAATTAACATGAAAAACGAAAATGTTCACAAATGAGGACAAATATTGATAGGAACATGTTGAGCAACACGCACACGCTCTTATAGTTTCTGAGAACTGACGGACGGACGGACGGACAGACAGGACGGACGGACATGGCTAAATCGGTTCGGCTGGTTATGCTGATCAAGAATATATACAGTCTTTCAAGGTATTGTTGAAAAATGATCTAAGCAATTCTTTAAGTTAAAAAGAAATATAACAAATTTATACTTTATGGGGTCGGAGATGCTCCTTCTGCCTGTACCCTATGGGTAGCGGGTATAAAAAGATAAGGCCTAATACTATATATTACATCGAATGAAAAGCAATGTTAGTGGTGTGTATGCGTGCATTAAAATATAAATATAAAATAAAATGATAAAAACATAAAAGTCAGTTGCAAATAGTTTTCAATATTATATTATTACGATGCATATATTAGTTTTACAATACAAATTTCTATATAAATACAAGTCTCGCCCTTTTCTGACCGGCGGCAGTCACAAAAATTCACTCAATTAACTACATAAACTTCGCCACATAGAGTTTTGGGGGGTCCTAGCCTAGCTGGGGGGATGTATAGAGTAAAAATATCGTTGCTGCTGACAAAGTTAGCGTATAAAATGTACGTACAAAACGCCGCTTGACCGACTATTCCATTAATGATGATTCTTTGGGCTAAGGGATGTGTGGTTTCTACGGAAAAACAATTACAGCATAGTAGCAGCGATGGAAAATCAGTAATGAAAACTAAGGCCACGATTTCAAAGAGCCCCATTTGATGGAGCCCCCTAGAATGGGTTCGTTTCATGAGTATTTTTAACCTAGCACAAATCAAGATAGTGGGGGAAATCATAAGTGTAAGCATAACATAAACTGAATAAGGTTTTAAGGTCGGTCGGGGGCGTCTAGGTGATGTATTCTCGATCGCGGCGGCGCCGCGTCGTTGAGGCAAAAGCAACAACGGGTTGGCCGCCGCCAGCTCCGTCCTCGTTATCGTCTTCGTCCGCGTCTTCATCATCATCATCGTCACCGTCACCGTCATCATCCCCGCCCGTTGAGTTCGACCACTCGGATGCCGTTTGATTGCTGCCCGTGGCACTGAACTTGAGGCTGCTCGACATGCCAAACGACACGGACAGCGAGGCGCTGAGCGACGAGGCGGCATTCAAGTGCTGGCTCACGTCCACGCCGTCCTCATCCTCGAAGGCGTCGTCAATGTGCGGGTGCTGGTGATGCTGCTGGTATTGGTATTGCTGGTAGCGGTGTCACCTGCCTGCGCCGCCACCCAGCAGCAGGGCATAGTCGTCATTGGACTCGGGTATGGGCGCAGCGGCCGAAGCGGCTCCCGCACCGGGCGCCAGGCGCAGGAAGTTGCTACCGCCGCCAGCATCCCGCTCACGCTCGCGCAGATGCAGCGTTTCACGCTGACGCGTCGCCGCCGCTCCCGGCAAGTGTAGTTGTTGTTGTTGGTAGTTGTTGCTATTGCTACTAGTGTTCATATCGTCGGGCGTGCCGCCTGCTAGGGGAAATCGAGATTGAGATAGGGAGTGAGTAGGTTGGTTTTCGGGAAGTGTTGTCAACTTGCCCTCATACACGGGCACGATCAGGCGACTCGACGTTGCGCCATACATGTTACCTGACTGAGAGGAGCTGCCCGGCAATTGCTGATCCTGCCGCTTGCTTATGAGATACTCCGACTCGCTGCTGGAGCGACGAGGACTGCGCGCCAGCGGCTGATAGGTGCTGCGTCCTTGGAAGCGACGACTCAGGGAACTGCTGACGACGCCCAGATGTTCGGTGACGTCCTCTTGCATGTCGGAGATGTCCATCATGGAGAGAAAGGCGCGGCACCAGCTGTGGTTCGGATTGTTCCAGTACTGAGGCGAATTGATGTGGAACGGATGATGCGGGAAGCTGTAGATATGAGCCACGGCGGCGATAAACATCTCGATGCAGATGAGGAAGTTCTAGCAAAGAGGATTACAGCGTTACAACTTTCACTTTTAACATTTAAATAAAAAAAATATAGGTTTTTCATAAGAGAAAGTAGCTCTTGGTAGCTTGAGGCTGTAGATGCCTCTTCAAGTCGATATTCGACTAACTCACCTGCAGCAGCGATGCCAGATTCGTGTCGCCCACATCCGAGCCGAAAATATCCTTAATTATATTATAATAGACCAGCACATTGAGCAGCACTCCTTGGCTATGGTTGAAATAAACAAGATGCTCAAAAACTCAGGGCCCAGCCAGCGCTCTCCTAACACTTACAAGAAGGAAAAGAACACCACAGCCTTGATGCAGAGGAACTTGGGAATGGGCTTCATGGGCTTGAGGTCCTCCTTGTTGGCACGATAGAATAGCACCAGACAGTACATGGCCACAAACTGGGAGATGTTGTTTACGACCACGATGTAGGGGAAGGCCACGTTGCCTGCAAACTCGCCCTCGCCATAGACGCCGCACAGCTCGCAGATGCTACAAATCAAAGCATAGGGATTACATATTGAAGGAGCAAATAAAGGACTCTGATCACTCACACAGAGATAAAGGTGGTGATCGGTCGCACCACCGTGTACTGAAGGATGCCGTGCTTGCAGTTGTGGATGAACTCGCGCCCCATCACCCACGGTCGCATGCAACAGAGCGGAAAGAAGTGCTGCACCTGCGGCTTGTACTCCATGGTGGCCTCCAGGTCCATGTTGAGATTCAAGTAGTTGAGCAGGTACACCATGAAATTGTAGATCACGTACGCCTCATAGCACTCGCGCAGGGAGTCCACGTAAATCGAGTGCTTTGGAAAGAAGAGGCCGATCCACTGCGAATCGAAGAAACAGAGAGTATTAGGTTTCGATTCGCACTTGTTTGCGATGACCCACTTACTGCGTTCAGGGCGTAAATGGGCACCATCCACAGTATGCGAATGATGTGCTTCTGCAGAATCGGCTTCGTGAAATGGATGACGTGTTGGATGATGTGCCATATCGACACGGGCACGGCAGCCAGCACGAACAGGCCACCGATGAGGATGAGCTGGTCATTGCGCTGGAAGCCATCCTTCACCGAGTTGACAATGAGCAGCGGCACCACAATGATGGCGAAAATGCCATATGTGACGATCAGCAGCGGCCGTATCCAGATCCGCCAATCCTCACAGAACCGCCTCACGTCCAACCCGCACATCGTTCGCCCCGGCAGAATGGAGTCTCGTCTGGGTTCTCGCTTGAGATAAGAGGCCCCGGGCCCGGGTATTTCAGCTGCCAAGTTGTTGATTCGTTGCTGTTGGCGTTGCCGCCGCCCCGTTGCTGTTTTCTCTTCTGGCTTCCAACACTCTCCGCTCCGCTGTGCTCTCGGTGCCAACCGTCGCTCTGCTTGAAGATGATTACAGGCCACGGCAGTCGCATCCACGATGCCGGCACATTTTCAGGGATCCGCTCCTAGCAGTGCAAGGCGCTGTAAGCCACTGGTTGTCCTGATTGCAATAATATTTTGGCCTTAATTCCCCTTCTTTTGTCAAAGCGAGCAGCTCAATGCAGTGTGACCGCAGCTCGTATATTCAAATAAGCCAAAGTTGTGAAAAAATTTAAAAATTTCCTCACACACTGAAAAAAATTGGAGGGACTTAATTTATTGAAAAATAAAACTACTTGTTTCTTAATTTAAATATATAATGTTGAGTTTTTGATTTCCAGTTAAATTATTGTACCTATCACCCAAATACTGATATATTGTTTTTTAATTTATTTAATTATAGGTTAAGTTGTGATTTTAATGTCTAGAATAAGTTGGAGAAGATAAGAATTATAACAGAAATACCTTGTAATTTCGTTGCTGTTGCCAAAAATAAATACAAATTCCTACAAAAATTAAAAAACACCTTTTATTTTAATTTAAATAAATATTAGAGCTGTTATATGTTCTTTAATTTGATTTTAACAACTTATTCTTATATTCGGTAATTTGATTTTATCAACTGAATAAAAACCTATTAAAGTAAACCCAAAAAAAGTAAGAAAGTACCTAAAATAAAAGACAAGCCCCAAATGCATAAGATTACTATATTTATTTGTTATTTTTCATAAGAGACCATAATTACAAATTGAAGAAACTAAATCAAATACTGACTTTTAATAACCAGTATCAATCTAAGATAAAAGAAGCAATATTTTACACATTTTAAGATAAGTTTTGAATGGGTTAAGTAGAGAAGTGTTTTTTAAACAATTTTGAACAAACGTAATCCCTTCTAGTGATTGGATTTCCGGCATCAAGAGCCTTTGGTTTTTTTTTGTATTTGAATTATTTTTATTAACAGATATTTTCTAAGAGTTACGTGATTCATTGGGACAGCAAAACTCTGCTTGCGTATTCTAATTAGATACGTTCATGTCCTTCCTATACCAGTACGGAGGTAATGCGTGCTATTATTTGGCATTGCCCGTGGTAGTCGTCGTGTCCATATACATACATACGATCCGATTAAGAATAAGTATATTAAATTGTATTTATAAGGTATAAAAACAGGGTTCTGCGCTGTCAGCCTAGTTGCTGTGATGGTGCAGGAAGAGGATTGCATCGATTTGGTTGCCGGTGAGCATGTAGCGCTTGTTGAAGTCGTAGATTTGGTCGCGCAGAGCCTTCTTGAAACTGAGGGTCACCACACCGGGCACGCTCTGGTACAGGGTAGCCAGATCGCGCAACGTTCCATAGATGTGACCCATCTTGGCCCACCACCCGATGGGAGACTCGTCGAGCTGGACGATCACCTCGTTGCGGTAGCGCTTCAGATCTGTTTCTACGGTGCTGTCTGAATCCCGCTTTGGCGGACTCGGCACCTCGGTAATGTCGAAGAGTAGCTCCAGTTCTGCAGGGAGTTTTGTGTTAGTCATGGCCTTGAAAGATTCACGGGTTTTCCTTGTACTTACTTGACTTTCTGGACGATCCTCCGCCCACTGACCTTGGCTCTGCCTTGATGTTCACTGTGGGCGATGTGTTCACGGAGGTGGTGGCCGCCACCTCAGTGGGCTCACCGCCTGGCGCTCCGCCAAAGGTTTTGCTGTACTTGTGGGTCAGCATGCGAACTGTTCTGTCCAGGTTGTCAATGGTGGTCAGGCGGTGGAAGCGCGGGTCCAACAGTGCGGCGGCGGTCAGGTTATCATTGGAAATGATGTGGGACTGCAGCACGCCGGCAATGGTGCGCTTTATGTTCATCATAAGCGAGTCGTCCTGCTCGGCAATGCCCAGCTTCTTGATGAGAATCTTGGAGGTGATCGGAGACAGCATGCTGCACAAGGGGATATCCTCGCCGCGCAGCGTGTCCAGAGCAATCTGCAACAAAGAGTTTTGGCCAATAAGATGCGAATCCAAAAAGATTCAGGCTAAGTTAAGGACTTACCACCAGAGCACTGAGTGCCTCCGTCACGGTCTTGGCCGTCAGCACGAGCTGGTCCATGTCATCGGACCAGGAAATGGACTCGGCAAAGAACTTCAGCATTTCGTACAGAGTCCAGGGGAAGTTCTCATTGTGGGACGGCAGCTCCGCCACCTTGGAGCTGATTTCGGCCGAGTGACGCTGGATGATGTCCTTCACCTGCTCCAGAAGCGAGGCCACCTCCTCAATCTCGAAGACCCGACGCAGGCACTTGTCAATGACCGTGACATAGCACAATACAATGGGAATATCTGCAAGACATTAGTTAGTATTTCCGGAAAAAGCAGCTCCCAAAGGCGGTGGACTTACTTTTCTCCCTGAGATATGTGTGCAGCAGGTCCTCGTGCTCATCGTCGTAGTTGATGATGGCCAGGGTACAGTTGGCCAGGTAGAAGTCGGTCAGCAGATCGTCAAAGACAATGTAGTCGGTGTACTCGACGGTGGCATACAGCATGCTCCGCACCGACTGCGTCTCCTCGTCCAAATAGTGGTGATAGATGCTCAGAAAGCGACGCTGCTCCACATTCACCCACTGCTCGAAGGCGAAGGAGAAGGGCTTGTCGTTGGTGAACTCTCGCGTGATGTCGCCGATTTCCAGGAACTTGGAGGCGTGCATCTCGACGATCAACGATTCAATCTTCTGCGGCTCGGGCATATGGGCGGAGCCGCCCACCGCCTGACGCACAAAGTCGCTGAAGCCAGCATCGTACAGGGATTCCACATTGCGCATATCCTTTATAACGATGTCCGTAAGCGCCTCCGGCAGATTGGCAATGGTGGCCGTGGAGTAGCTGCCATCCTCGTGCTTTATGGCCCGCAGGGTGCCCGATGGAGTGGCCAGCTTGCGCTTACGGCCGAACTTCGGCTCCATGGTGACCAGGCGCTCCTCCTCTTCCACCAAGTGATCGGCCTCGTCATAGGTGAACGGCACCATGGTCTCGTACAGCAGCGTCTGCGAGGAGCCGTCCTCCTCCGCCTGCATGGCTGCCGTGGCCACGGCTGCCTCGTCCATTTCCTCGTCCGAGGCGTTGTCGTGGTTCCGGTTGTTGATGAACTCCAGCTTGACGCGGCGCGTGGACACATTGCGCTTGGACAGCGGCGGGTGCGAGACGTTGCGCGGGGTTTTTCGCGGCGGAACGTGAATGTCGTGCTCCTGGCACAGCTCCTTGAACAGATCCTTGTGGCGGTGCTGGAGATGCGCCCGCAAGTTGGTGGTATTGCCGTGGTTGGTCAGCACCTTGTGGCACTTAATGCAGACCACATTCTGCTTGGTTATCACCTCATTGTTGTCGTTGGACGGGAAGCCGAAGTAGCGCCAATAGACGCTCTTCATCTTGGGCGAGTACAGTTTGGAGAAGTTTAGCTGGCCCATATCTTCGTATTTGAGGTCGCCGAGGGCGACCGGCGACGCGGGAATCTCCTCACTCATCTCCGTTTCTTGGGGGGATTAGCTAAACGTTTATTTCGATTTGGACCCGACGACGATTGCCCTTCAATGCGGGAATTAGCGCGCAATTTCTCGATTATAGATAGACGGTTCAATAGTCAATAGTTTTTTATCTGTATCAGAGGTACAGTTCAGAGTTGCCACGCGACACGCCAGTCAATCGATAAGGCAATTAAACTTAATAAATGCTCGAAATGGTCTCGGTGGCCGTCAATTTATTTTTGCGGGCCTTAAATATAATATGCCAGTGCGCCGGTGACAGTAAATGCGACTCGCGAGCGAAAAAAATGTGAATTGATGAAAATTCTCGCTAACACTGATTGCATCACCAATCGATAGCTGGGGAAATTTCGTTGTCGACACTGGGATTTTTTCGAGGGAAATTTTCGTTGATGCTACGACGTGAAGTTGGTTGCGATTTCCTTTTTAATTCGTTGTTGGGAAGAAAAGGTGTGTGAATTTTTGTGCGTCCCGAAATTTGTTAAAAATAACGGAGAAACGAGCTCGAAATTGTGCAATCGAGAGTGCGAAAAATGCTCAACCTATCGGAGCATCTGGCGTTCTCCAAGGAGTGCTTTAAATACGTTTAATTGCGGCTAAAACAACCGAAATGACTCAGCCACGTGGGTCGCGGTCGCCGCAGCTGCGGCCGCTGCTTGGTTATGCCGCATATACACACAAACATATTAATGTTATTTTTTGTTTTCGCTTTTCGGTTGCAGCCAATCTAAACCGCCAAGATGGGTAAGGGTAACAATATGATTCCGAACCAGCACTACCACAAGTGGTGGCAGCGGCATGTAAAGACCTGGTTCAACCAGCCCGCCCGCAAGGTGCGCAGGCATGAGAACCGCGTCAAGAAGGCTAAGGCAGTCTTCCCCCGCCCCGCCAGCGGTGCCCTGCGCCCTGTGGTCCGTTGCCCGACCATCCGCTACCACACAAAGCTGCGTGCCGGCCGTGGATTCACCCTGGAGGAGCTGAAGGTTAGTACACCGGCTGCTATTCCCTGGTCTAAGCCACCGCTAAATGCTTTTGTTCGAATCCACAGGGCGCTGGCATCGGCGCTAGTTTCGCCAAGACCATCGGCATCGCCGTGGACCGCCGTCGCAAGAACAAATCCCTGGAGTCGCGCCAGCGCAACATCCAGCGCCTGAAGGAGTACCGCAGCAAGCTGATCCTGTTCCCCATCAACGAGAAGAAGATCCGCAAGGGCGAGTCCACCGTCGAGGAGTGCAAGCTGGCCACCCAGCTTAAGGGCCCCGTCATGCCCATCACGAACGAGCAGCCCGCCGTTGTCGAGTTCCGTGAGGTCACCAAGGACGAGAAGAAGTTCAAGGCTTTCGCTACCCTGCGCAAGGTAAGCTATCCGGTTCGATTTCTGTGTGGAGCTTCGATTCTCATCGTTTGTCTGTTTTTTAGGCTCGCACTGATGCTCGTTTGGTTGGTATTCGCGCTAAGCGCGCCAAGGAGGCCGCCGAGAGCGAGGACGCCGCCAAGGGCGACCCCAAGAAGGCCAAGAAGTAAACCGCATCCTGACCTGATAGTTCTGTCTATAACATCAACAACCAGAATAAAATATTAGTTTTTCATAAACGTGAATTATATCGCCGGCCTTTTCCATCTGTTTATTATTCGCACGGTCGATATGACTTTTATCGATAGAAAGTGGTGTGGTAATCGATAAGCCGATAGTTGAGCGCGCTGTTTCGAATTCAAGTCAAGGCAAATGTAGAGGGATGTTGGTTCTATTGAGTTTTTGTGAGTAAATGGATAACGAGGCCTAATAATATTATTATTTATTGTGAATAATGAATTAAATTTTAATTAATGCGGTCTAGAGTTCAAAAATATTTAATGGCTTATAACAAAAATGTTCTGATCAGCTCTTCACTGATTTAACTGTACTGAAAAACAATGCTGTAAACTGTTATTATTCAATTATTCTCCACCAACACAAGTTGTTCGCTACAATTGACACTTTAACATATTCATACTATTTGGTATTGGTCCAATTACGAAGGCATAAAGGCATAAATTCGATAGCGCACCAAATACTTCCTCCCGAGATGATGTTCACATACAAAGAACTAATAGAAGTAGCCATTGGCTCACCGGAATCGGGACACGTTAACTTTTACGCCTTGCAGGTTCTGCTCACGTGCTTTGCACAGCGTTTGGAGGTCATTGATGAGTTCGTCGAGCAGGACGATTACATGAAGACCAACGTGCGCTTTCAGAGGAGCTTAAGTGAGTGGGAAATGGAAAGGGGCTTTGCGAATAATATGAATTTTTATCACTTTTGAAGACATATTTTCCAAATTCTTCGATTTAATTTAAGTACATTTTCTGTATTGTATACCCGGTACCCATAGGGTACTAGGGTATTAAAAGTTGGTGCCAACCTAGAATGTATGTAACAGGCAGGGGGAGAAATCTCCGACCCTTTAAAGTATATATATTCTTGAACAGCGTCACCAGCCGAGTCGATCTAGCCATGTCCGTCTGTCCGTCTGTCCGTCCGTGTGAAACAACAGATCTCAGAGACTATAAGAGCTAGAGTAACCGAATTTGATGACAACATTGGAATCTGTTGCACGCAGATCAAGTTTGTTTTAAATTTTGGCCACGCCCACTTCCGCCCCCGGAAAATGTAAAAACCTTTATATAAGCTATAGTCGTTATTATTGGCTTTAAATAATTAGATAGACTTAATAAGTAGGCAATCGCGGACGTGTTCTGAAAATTTGAGTAAAATCAGATGATAAACATAGAAGTTATTAAACAATAAAGTTTCCGTGTATACTTCTTCTTTTTTTGAGAGAGAGAGCGTACGTGCCTGTTGCTCAACATGTTCCTAGCAACATTTGTTGGGTGTTCCTAGCAACATTTGTCTCCTTTGAGTGTTGCTCAACAAGTTTCTAGCAACATTTGTCTTTATTTGTCAACATTCCATCTTCATGTGCTATTCAATGTCACCCACAAAGCTTTGGGTACCGGGTATCTCACATTCGGTCACACTCGACTGTAGCTTTCCCACTTGATTTTTATATATTCCTAGTGAGCTTGGGTCTCAAGTCTCGTATGTATGCTGGCGCGGATGCTGAGGAAGGTGCTCCTGCAGAGCCCGAGGCTGAAGCTACAGCCGAGGATGAGGCTCCGCCTGCCGAGGACGAAGAGGTACCTCCGTCATCCGAGGCCCAAGAGGCACCTCCAGTTGCTCAGGAGGAGGAGGCCGCTGCGGAGGCAGTCGCTGAACCAGAGCCCACCGAGGCTGCGCCGGAACCTGAACCTCCAGCCGCTAGTCCAAGTCAGGAAGAAGCTTCCGCAACTCAACCAGAGCCGGAACCTACACAAGCCTCACATGAGCCGGAACATAAGGTCCTGGCAGAGGAAAAATCCTTGGAAATCAAACCTGATCCACGGGGATCCGGGGTATCCTCTCGCGATAAACAGACCGATACTCAGCTGATCAACAGCGTTATGCGCCTGGAGAATCGAATGGCAAAAATGGAGCTGCTGAAAGAGAAGAGCGAGGCGGAGACGAAACAGTTTGTTACCAGTCTCACGGGCCAGGTGAAGATCACCATGAAGGAGCTGGACATTGTAGCCCACATGCTGCTAGACCGGAAACCGAATCCAGACAGGATTAAGGTACTCCGCCAAATGACCAAGGAGCTAAGGGTGCTAATGGGGACGGTGGACGAAGAGATCTCCATTAGATCGTCCAGTAACGAGGTCGAAGGGGAGAACGAAGGAGAGCTCGAGGAGCTACAGGAAGCACTTCCAGAGGAATCCTCTGCGATCACCGAAATCGAGCAGGTGGAAGATGATGATGACAATATGGGTGTGAGCACCCTGCTTTACTACTCCCCAAGTCGCATGCTCACCGAGCTGCTGGAGTTCAAGTCCCAATTCTGTGTTCTGAACAACAAGCTAAACGATCTGTCGACCGCTTTCTCGAAGCAAGACACCCAGAGGCTTCTGGGCATGATAACTGATCTGCAGACCCAGGTCCGGGAGCTCAAGCTCTCCCAGAGCCGCAATCAGGAGTCTAGCTCCACCATGCTGACTCGCTTCAAAGCGGTTGAAAATCAGGTGAACAAATTAAAGCAGGCCGCTACCCATTTGGACAATGTGAAGAGCGACAGATCGGAGGTGGAACTCCTACTGGCCGAGAAAGTGGACTTCCAGCAACTGGCGACCAAGGTGTCGCTGGAGCAGCTCGAGGAGTACAAGGTCAAGCTGGAGATGACGTTCTGCGAAGTACGACACATCGTCAGTGGCAACGAAAAGAGCCTTCTGCAGATTATCGACAATCTTCGGATGTCCCTGGGTATCGATGCCTTGGAGATAGGTCTCAAGGACTTCCGTGAGATGATCGAGCGCAAGGTGCATCTGGTGGCAGATGCACTACACAAGTACATGGAGATGACCAACGATGACTGTGCCGCCGCCGCCGGCAGGGTCAAGGTAATGCAGGATCTGGTCTGTCTCTCTTGCGACACCAACTGTGTCATGCGCACCGTGGAACGCTCCAAGTTGCCAAAGCTACCCACGGCAAAGGGCTCCACCGGCCTAGGTCCCATTGTCACCTATGAGCTGGGGCAGATCCGCAAGTCAGGCGTCATGGGTTACTATCGCAAGGGCGAGTTTCCCCATTCGACGAGTGCGTGGGCCAAGGGTGTTTCCGGAGCGCCCATGGTCAAGTGCACTCAAAGGCACGCGGGAGGAACGCACACCATTTACACAGCGGAAGAACACCTGCAGAAGGTGGTGCTATCCAAGAAGAACTGCATGGAAATAAATCCGCGCTGTTGATGATTATCTGCATAATTATGATATCTATTATCATCGTTACCTTTAGTAACCTGACTGAAAATAAACAGATCTGTTGTAATTCCTCGGATTTGTAGAATTTTGTTTTCAAGGATTTAAAGATTTAACTTTAGAAATTTTGGGTTTTGTTGTTATCTTATATTCAAAGTTGTATATTTTTGTATACCCTTGCGTAGATTTTAAAGCTTACTCTTTACCCAAACCCCCGAAGGACTGCAAGCCAGGGCTTTAGCGTCTCTTACTGATGACTTAAAATTCTCAAGTACAGATTCGGTTACACGCTGTCTATGGACACATATCTGTGTGTGCTCTGCCATAATAGTCGAGTTTTGACTTTTGTGCATATTTTAGCCGAAAAAAAATCCCATATAACAAATATAAAATGTTGAATACTAGGAAAATTTATAAAACAGGTGATACAACAAAATCTTGCTCTGAATCGTGTCAATATATTATAAAACATTTAACCCTTTTAATATAACTGGATAATTAAACCTTTTTTCCACTAAATTCGCTTTGAAAATTATATTTCACTCAACCTAAAGCCCAGCAATATATTAATCCCTTGGCAGTTGACCTAAAGATTAGGGTATTTGCTCTTGAAGCGCAAATATTAATTGAGGTCGCCACCCCGAACTCGATTTCCATATGGCAGTAATATATCTCGAGCCCAAATTCGACCATATTCGTGTGTGTGTACCCCTACATATGTATGCAAAACCCTAACACCTCCTTCGGTGGACACAGGAAAAAAAGGGTTGTGCTTCCTCAACCGAATGCGACAAGCCAATTCAATTATCGGCTGCTGCAGCAGCATCCAGATCCGAATCCAGATTCAAATGCCAGACCGATGCCCAACCCGCACCTTGAACCTTGTTTATGCACTTCACTGATTTTTATTTCACTTAACCTTGTTTGCTGCCGCCTTGCTCCTGGCAACATCCACAGAATATAAAGGGGAGGGGACAGAGGATGCTTGTTTCGGTGTCGTGTCAACTGCATTCAAATTTTTATTATTGAAATTTATGAGCGCAAAAGTGATTTTCCACACAGTTTTTCCTGCTGCTGTCACCCCTCAGTTTTTTGGTTGGGTTTCCCTGCTTTCGATTATTTCTCTCTCCGTTTTTACTTTGTTCCAACTGTTGTTTATTGGGCCATGCTGGTTGGTGGCCATGGCTACCGGAGAGGGTAGGGATGGATGGTGGTGATCCGGGGCAAACGCGAGCAAACTGCTCGTCCGTAATTGGCAATTGTTTTTCTATTTTTGTGTGTGTCACCTTTCGCGGCGACAGTTGCGGTGAAACTTTTTCCTCTCTTTTTTTTGTAACATGTGCGCCGGGGTTACAAATCAAATGCAGATTTACTTTGTGGGTTCATTTGAATGGCGGAGGATGCCACTCAGATTTGTGAAGAAAAACACGCAGAAAAAATGGGCATTATCTTTGGAATGTATTAAAGGGGGACCTTAAAGGGGGCTAACATTTTTATAGAAAAGTAAAGCTAAAATGTTTAAAATTAGCTTACCTTCAAGGCAATTTTCTATAAGCTTTTTCATATCTCTTAAAATACATTTATAGAGAAATCGAATTATTGGTTAATTAATTAAAAACAAAGTCTTTCGAGACTTACAGTAAAAATAAAAGGTCTAAATAAAACAAGAGCGAATATTTCCCTAAAATTACTTGCAACGAGAAAGAAAGCTAACTTCGGTAAACCGAAGTTTATATACCCTTGCAGTCAGCAATTGGATCATTGAAAATCGATCCAATTTGGTAATGTAAAAAAAAATGTCAAATTATGTAAATGTTGTAAATTTTACATTTTACATGTAGAATTTTACATTTTCATATAAATCGACCGATCCCTTCTATGGCAGCTATATGATATAGTTGTCCGATCTTAATGAAATTAAAACCGTAATTCTAGAACTATAAAAAACGACTATATCTCGAAATTTATAGAAATTCGTTGAAAAACAGAGAAATTAAAAATTTTTGTACATTAATTTCGCCATCATTCCTATGGCAGCTATAGGATATAGTGGTCCGATTTCGGCCGTTCCGACATATATACTGC